>PNEQ01021289.1:0-54553 GCA_003012365.1 Medauroidea extradentata
TTTTTTTTTTTTTTTAGTGTCACTGTTCATATTTTTAGTGCATCTACTTAAATTAATGAACAGTGTTTGCTATACTAATTTTGTATTTAAGTTAATATTTACCAATAGTTTTACTTATGTTAATCAAACGTGCATCTTATAATTGTATTAGATGTGTTTTTATGTGTAAGAGAAGGCGAGAGCCTTAACTTCGCCAAAAAGAAAGTCCTTAAAAAAATTAATTTGCCAAAATTATGGCTATATTTTTAAAACTACGGCCAACATATATAATATTTCAAAACAGCACATTCTAAACGGAAGATTGCGTTTTCTGACTGCCAACTGCGAACTGCAGTATATTAACCGTGAACTGTCGACTGTTCATTCTGGATTTACAGTTGAAGACCTCCGTGATGCGTGACCTACCAGTGCGCCCGCTGCACACCATAGAAGAGGGGGAGTTTATAGAAGTGCAACTGTAACGATAATAACTGTTAACTTATTTTTGGGACACGTACTACCACCTAGAATTTTGTACACTGTAAAAAATTTTACTTTTACAAAGAAAATCTTTGGAAACCCAGTTGCTAAATAAATTAACTGTAAAACTACAATGGTTGTCCTTGTAATAACATACAAAGTATACCGTACATTTTAAAATTACAATAAATAGCCTTGCAGTCGTACTTTCAATAAACACAAAAATAAATTTTAGTGCTCATTTAACTTTACAAATAACACTGAAATTGTTTATCAACTAACTTTTGAATAAAGGACGTTTAAATTTGGAAGTGTCCCCGCGCTTAGATTCTACGCGTCTTACTCTCCACCACTGTGATTTATATATTGCTTAGTGTTTATTTATTTGTATACATTCAATGTACAGTTCAGTAACAATTATTTCTTTTAAAGAACGCAGTTAATATTAACATTTACTTTTTTCGAGAAAAATGCTTTCCAGAGGTGGTGATCTCTGCATAAGTATTTTCCAGCGAGCCGATGATTTTGGTGCACTACCCATTTTTTTCGAAATTTCCTTTTTTTTCTAACAAAATCCTTTTAACATTATAAACTAAAAATTTACAAGGACTATTTTTCAACATTTACTAAAGTTTGTACAACTAGAAAGATGTGTCATGTCTAGGGACCCTGTTTTTTCGCGAAAAGAATTTTGCCCCAGTTTGTTTCAATGCCTTACGTGCACATCTGCAATTCTGCTTCATGGTTATTGGCAGCGTGTCTGTGTGAAGAGCCGCATCTCATTTGACTGAGCCAATTACAAAAACTTTCCTGCAACACCACACATCTGTGGTTTTCCGGTAGAATCTCAAGGCTCGTGACAGTTAAAATATCCAATCGCTGACCACGAAGCAGAACTGCAGATGTGCACTTAAGGCACGGAAACAAAGTGAGGCAAAATTCTTTTCGCGAAAAACAAGTGTCCCTATGTCATATTAAAAAAATTAACAGTGCAGGAACTGCTGGTATATAAGTACAAATAATTCCTTTTAAGTATTACAAAGTTTACATTTGTAACTTTATAAACTAATTATATCACCAATTTTTTTTTTAGAGTGAATGGGGCTGTTTTATCGAGAGGATGAATATGGAGCGTGACGGCGAACGATAGGTGACCTACCTCTAGTTCGCGCGCTACGACTCCAGGATATATATATATATATATATATATATATATATATATATATATATATATATATATATATATAACAGCTTTGCACAAATATAAGAAAACATCTTGAAAATTTGCCCTTGATTTTGTACTGTTAATGCGGCCAGACCCTTGGCTTAAACCATAAAGTGACTTGATCAATATTGTTGATTACTTGCCTTACTCATAGTACTTCAGTTTCGTCCACTTCACATTCACATTCGTCTTCATCACTATCATTCTTGTCCCGCAAAGCTGCAATAGTAAAATGCATGAACTGAACTGATGATGTAATTATGTGAATTTTTAATGCGGTGTTCTTTATTTCACACATTTACTTTGTACGATTCTTACATTAACGCAACACTCGTCTGAGACATTAATAATACTATATACGTTGATAAAATTATTTGAATCTTCGTACAGTGCCTTGTAGGACTGCCAGGTTTGTAACGTTCTGGCGCTGAACATATGCCAACAATCGTACACTAGACTCTTGCTACATTTACAGTGACATTCTGCGTGCATTTTCATTAAAATAACAAATTGCCCTAATCACAATCAATTAAACTGAGGATTTATGCAGTACTTCTATATAGGCTGTTCGGGATAAAGTGAACACTGGAAAACGCCATGTTAAAGTTCTATTTTCAGCCAATTCGTACCTCTCCGCGTGTAACGGCTAACAACGGGAAATATCTAACCTCTGGCTGGACACATCACTTGATGTTTGCACGTGTAAGATAAATTTTGCAGTCGGTAGGAATCAATACAATGTTATAAAAAAGTTTATTAATTATATAAAATGCAAGAATGTCAATTTCAGTTATTTTGTTTCAGTATAACTGTATTCAAATAGGAAAATATACGGAACTATAGGCCTATCGCGTAATTTTGCTGCCAACCATTCAAGTAGTAAAGCAACAATTGTATATGTTGAATTATATGCAGTAACGGCTAGTGAGATTTTTCAAAGATTAAATTTCTAGTGCTCACTTTATCCCGAACGACCTACATCAGAATCCACTGAAAAGTTAAAAACCACGTGGTTGGCTTAGTACGTATTTATCAAGTGAACTACTTCGTATTTCTGAAAACGCCCAAGAGCTACTCGTGAAAAAAAAAAAAAAATACTGGTTTTCAGATGTACTTTATATGAATCAGTGAACACTGTGTGTGTGTCAGTGTCGTCTAGATAGTTAAACACATATGTGTTTTGAAGGTAGCAGTAACTCCATAATGATGTGATCATGGTGTTGAAGTCAGGTCACGTGACAATGTGGCTGAGGTCGCAGTCTGGCCGCATACGTCTGGCTATAAAATTATAAAGTGTTGAATTCAAAGTTTCCATTTCCCTCTGCGTTTTATAAACGTGCTTGGAACCGTCTCAGGCCGCATTAAAAATGATGACAATACTGCCTCTCCAGCCTGCCAGTGTCAGAGGTTTCTCCAGTGACTACACGTTCTTCCTGCACGAGTATCTGCTCAGAATTTCTGCAAATCGGCAATCTTACATATCCTACAGTTCTACAAAAAAAAGTACAAGACTATTTGCAGTCAGCAAACAAGTCACTGTAAATAAAACATTGTAGTCGACAAACGTACAAGTAATTTCGAAATAGAAATACAGTCGGTATCGGTAAATAATGGAAAGCAAATGAGGAAAACTAAAACAGTAACCGTACATGGTGCCAGAAAATGGTGACAATGATGGGCAAATAATACAAGAACAACAATAATGAACACGGCGATCAAAATTATTATAGGCAATACAAAACAAAAATATATGTCACAGATGATAAAAGTAGGCTTCCTTCGACAACACATGCGACGATTATAAAACTGAGATTTGTTCTCGTCTGCAGACCCAAGAACAATCTGAGGAACTCCAGCTTAGCAATCGCATGTATCCAACAAAATACATCAGACTGTCATTAGAATTAGACGTAGCAAAGGAATTATAAGTCATCCACCAGGTCGCTGTTTCTCTCTCAGCTGACCTGTGCAGGTCCAGCTTTGAAATATTCTGCAAGTCTTCCTTCGCTATATTCTATAATGGAATTAGAATTCAAAAGGGATATGTACAGTTACCCAAGGACTGCTGCGCAAGTTCCTGTATGGAGTATACTGACTTATTCCTTCACTATGAAGGTTCGACACAGGAAATATACATAGCAAGTCAACATATGCAGCCATCCACCAGGACGCTGATCAACCTGAAGTAGTTCTTAAAAAAATACATTGCATATATTCCCTTACTAAGATCTACGAGGAAAACGGTCTCAGTAAAGAAATACATGCAGTCATTCACCAGGGTGCTGGCACACAGCTGGTCTGGGCAGGCCCAGTTAAAAACTTCTGCCAGTCATCCCTAGCTAGTTTTACACTTGATATAGACTCTGCATAGGAATATGAAGAGTCACCCTAAATACTGTATTAATTTACGCGCAAGTTCCTGTATTGAATGTCTTTATACACTCCCTCTCCAAGAAATATCCACAATGGAAATAATCTAAGCAAAGGAATATACTATACAGTCTGCTAGGTTTGTTGTGCAGACTCCTGTTAGAAATTATAAACTTAACCGTTATTTCAGTCATAAATAATTTTGAGCGTGTGTTGACGTGTTGCAGAAGAACCCTGCAAATAAAACAATAATGCAAGCCACTATTATCTGTTGTCAACAATCACTTAACATATAGATCATTCCAGAAAGAAATTTTTTCGTATCGAGAAAGATGACACGAAAACCAAAAAGTAGAACAATAACAACATAAATACATTTTGAAACGTAATATAGTTGTTGTATCCAGAAAGACGACAAATAAACAAAGATCAATAAAATAAAACATGGTCCACAGAAAACGGCAACAAAATGGTTGAAACCGAAACTATGACATAATGAATAACAAGAAATTCAAAATGCAGATCAACACAAGCGACGCAGCAAAGAAAACACAGACGTCACAAACAGGCTTCCTCCAATGACAACAGATGCGACATTTTGATATCTGAGACTTGTTTCCGGTTTCAGGCTCTCGTACAGACTGAGGAGCTCTTGCAGACTAATTGAGTTCCACAATCTGTACATGTGCAGTTCAGCGACAGTCCAATTTCTCTGCACGAATTTTTGTTTCGAATATACAGGCACTCAGCCTGTACATACTTTGAGGGATGATAGTGCTGGTGATTCTGAACAAAATGTTTAAACATATGCTCTTTCCTTAACCGTTTCAGAGAAACCTAATGAAAACAACAAGGATTATGTAATTGTTGTTCCAGGGGCCGATAATTACGTTTATCAGTCATCCACTTATCCTCGTCGCCATTATTATGTCCTGGTTCTAGGATGTTAATAATAATACCTTATATCTTGCCGTCCTTTTTTTATATTTATCATGATTATGTATACGATAAAAGTGCGACTGTCATTTGTTCGTTTACAGCATATAAAGGCTCACAACTATCAACTTAAGTCTTACACAGTTTCATACATAACAGTCTGTATTCAATGCGTACCAATAACTTATTTAAAAACAAATTATAAACGAAAACTAGAGAAGTACAAATAATTAATTAATTACTTTTGAAACTCAAAACGTGCGTTGTTGCACTACTAAAATCTTTAATAATATTTAGTGTATTAAGTAATTTAAAAATAATGAAAAAAAGTAAAATTAAAAATTGTAAGTAATCCCCGACATAAAAAGCTCTAAAAAGTAAAAAAAAAATTAAAATTTTTCTGTTGGCTTTATAAACCCATTAAAAGTACCTATTAATATCAGATCATGAGCGTCGTCACGTCGGAGAACCATTAATTAAATGAAATAGTAAAAATTAATACAAATAAAAATTATATTGATAATGATACAAGTATGGCTTATGCAACGACTTACTCTATGTAAACAACGTTGGCATGCAACGAAACAACACTATCTAATCGTTTAGTTTTCAGTCTTGATTAATTTACTCTGAAACCGTCAACGACACCTGCTCTGACGTGTCTGCCCGTTCAGGTCGCCGCATTCTGTGACGCCCCCGCCCCCTTGCCAACTACCTAGCATCGCGCGCGGCTATCAAGCGAACGCCTCTTGTATAGGCTAATTGTTACAATATCGAAATACTGCATAAACTTATTAGACCTTGTAAGATTGATGTACAAAACTAAGTTCATGTGTACAATTTGAAAGTAGTAGATATTTTATATTTTTTCTACTTATTTGTAACTGATTATACTTCTTCACATAGAGGTCCCCTGACTTGACGACAGTCATCATGAAAATATTGTTTGGTACTTTTAATGAAGTTAAAAAGTCAAGAGAGAAATAATATATATTTTTTTACTTTTTAGAGTTTTTTGTGTCGTGGATTACTTAAAATTTTAAATTTTATTAATTCTTTTATAAGAACATGAAAACAGAGAAAAATATCACTGATCCAATTTGAAACTCAGATGAGGAAAACTATGGTTTTACCTAAAAAACTTTCCTTTCCTTTATTACATGTAAACAAAATTTTAAAATGTAAGTCTTAGGAATTTTGCTGAAAATTGCTTATTGATTGAATTTTAATGTATATAACATACAATTTTCACACATCGGAAATTAGGTCCACAAAGAGCTGGTTTTATGCTAAAGGAGTTCAAGTGAAGTGTATTAATTGCGCTTAAAGGAACAAATCTCATAAACTCTAAAGCATATATTGAAATTGTAATGTTTCACTACTGATAGGTGAACGTGTCAGTATATAAAAGAGTAATAAGGAAAAAATTAAGAATTTTATTTTTATTTGTTCCAGGCAGTTTTTTGTCTCTATTGTACAGAGGGAAATTTTGGCTTGTTACTTTTTACCTACCCGCAGGCCGTCCGTTTATATTGACAGTGTTGGGAAACATAGTCGTGTATTAAGATACAATATTTTTGTTATATCGTGTTTTAAATAAATAATTATTGCTACACACACACACACACACACACACACACACATATATATATATATATATATATATATATATATATATATATATATATATATAGACGTGCGTTGGTGTGAGGGCAGGAGGGATGAGGTGCATCCTAGAGCACTTGTGGGTTTTGGCGGGGAATTAGCCAACACCCGGAATGCCGGCTGCTCGTGGTTGATGAGGGTTGTAGATCTACCGCCCGTGTGGCGATGTCCTTCTGGATCCTCTGACGTCTCCAATGTTTAGGTGCTGGTTGGGGGGTCTAGCTCCCTAAGGGCCAAGAAGTGGCCATGGTCGAAATAACGCGTAACACGTAAATACTTCTACTGTGATTAATTACGGTTACTCAACCCTGAACAAATAAGAACTGCATCACGTACAGTGAAGCGGACCCCACTCACGAAGCCTGTGGGTGGCTAAAGCAGAAAAGGGCGCGAAGTACGCGACTATGGAAAACACGTTAGTTGTGAAAGTAACATCCCTGGGCGAAATGAGCTTGCAGGGTTGAGGAGGCACTACTCCTGGACGAGAAACATCTTAATTAAGTTCCGGTATAATACCTTACTATTGAAGCTACACTGTGGTTATGAACAAACAAAGGAGATGGTCCAGGAGCCGCATGTGCGTGGTCTCTCCCTCTACACGCCAAGGACAAGACTGCAGGCTTCGTGATGGCGCCCAACCTCGCTCGAGGCCACGGGTGCGCACCAAAACGACGTTAGGTGACCGCTTTTGCATGTTAGGCAGGAAAACTATGTACAAAAACACTTGAATAATCATACAAACATACATAAACCTTTTTGGTCTTTAATATAAATATGGTTTCTGAAAACAGAACGTAATAGCAAGTGAGGTAAATTATTTATTATTGCCATCCGCCCCGGGTAGCTAGTGAAACTGTCTCTCAAAGTCCGAGCTGGCATGTATTGCTATCGAATAGCATGTTAACACTCCTATACTAATAAAGAAAACACGCACTTTGCGCCGGCTTCACGTCTGTTACGTTGGCACTCTGGGCCGCGCTGTGTGGTTCAGAGTCGTTTAGCACTTTAAATAATAGGATTTTAGGACTGTTGTGGTATTTACGTTTTAGCCAATTAAAATACCGGAAAATTACAAGGATTTCAATTGTGCACTCGGATTTGCTCACTCACCCGCGCACATCGTGATCAATTGCGTCGCAATGCCCAATGAAACGACCAATGTCATCTGCTCTTACGAGGCTGCTCTACATTTTTGTGGTGGTGTTTGGTTGATTTAGTGCCTTAATAAATATTCAGTGTGTTTTGCTGGTGATTGGCCGGATGTTCGTGAATGTAGCCTGCTCAGTTGACCTTACTGGTCGCGGGACGTCCTAGGGTGCGTTCCGAAATCCGAAGGATCGCTGGCTGTGCTGCTGCCGTCGTAAGAGTGCGTGCATGCAAACGGTCGCTAAGGAACATATGACGGTAGGTACTCGTCAATATGTATAATCTGAATTATTTTTAGATTCTTAATTTTCAAAATTAATTTTAATGTTGATATTTTATTTACTTTTATCGGTTCATTTTACGTGAGCAATTTTTTGTACTATAGAATTTATTTTTTTTGCGTGTGTTGTACATTTCTCCAATGCAGTGGGCTACATTAATCAACGACGAAGAAAGTGTAAACTCAAAACTGCGTAATTTTCACAAATTAAATATGTCGCTGGGACGTGTTTAACCGGCCCTCACAGCTCTGCATAAGACCAACTGTTATTTTTGTTAAATAATAAATAGAATTAAAAATCACACAATAACATTTCCTACGTGGAAGTGTAGCACAGAGTATTATCGAGTGTTCAATACGCACACAAACTTTATTTCACAAAAGAAACGCTGGAGAATTGACTCACTCTGGAAAGTTACTCGTAGCTCAATGAATAACAGTAGAGTACCGGTAGCCTACATTAGCAACCAGACACTTAACCAAGCTCATAGTAGGCTGCATGTACTTACATGCCAATTGTATCTAGTATCTCCCAACCCCAAAGGAATCAAACACGACCTGGTTGGTTCACAACATATCATAAAGCCATCCTCTTAGTAGCGGATGTTGGTAATAAATATTCAACGCCATAATATGATATTCGTTCTATCAAAACTACACAAATACTTCTTACGGAGAATTGATCCCTGTCAGGTTTGTTTTACGGTTTTTCTTATAAATCAGGGAATAGACACATTGTTTTACTTTTTTCACGCTGACAAGGCATAGTTTATTGTTGCATTCACTTTTTTAAATCCACAGGACATTGTTTCTGTTAATTTTGTGTCCTCTGTAGTCGCTCCCGTAAATAAAGCAATTTTTCCTTTTCAGATGTTTCCCCGTTGCAAAATAATGAATATATTATGGTTCCAGCAATTACAGAAAATTGACTAAGTTTGTACCTATGCCCTGTCGTGACAAAATATTTGATTCATCGAGTGGGACAGAAGTTATCGGGAAGAAACAGATAAATCCAAGGTGGTAGGGATCAATATCCCTTAACCAAATCCCCAAACCTGAGCAAGGATGGGAAAACAGTGTTCATAGATATTACAGAACAGACAATTACCAGTTGTTACCCCTTTTTTAAAAAAAGTGTTCTTACATAATTTATTCACTATTATTTAACAAGCAATAAAATAATATTTCCCTTGCCGGTTTACATATACAGTATTATTTCACTTTATTCGGTTAATTGCACATGGCCTCATTACAGACATAGTCTAGTACAATTCGTATGTAGTAAAATAAATTATGTACTTTGGCTGAGTTAACCCTGAAATATCCTAGCTTGGATAATTTTAATACCACAATTTTTATTTTCCAGTTCAATAAATCGTGTAAAGAAAACTGCAATATATTTGCCTTAACATATAGCAAGTAAAATACAGAAACAAAACACCATACTTAATTCACAAAAGCAAGCGCTGCAAGAATTCTCAAAGTTTAACCGTCTGACATGTCCATGTACTTTATACACATCCATGTACAAAATGTTTAATCATGAATTGGCGCAATTTTCTTTTCACAAATTCAGGGACTGTTAGTAAAACTACCATCATACTTATGAGGGAATAATCCCACTTGATATGTAAAAGTTACCAGAGTAAATACCGAAACAAAATGCAAAATGAAGCTGCATAGAACTTTAGGATGTATTTAGAAAAAAATAATTGTAATACCGCTGTGCTGTTGAAACGGTTTTATTTAACGGTATGAACTGTGAAACAGCAATTAGTACTGAACAATAAACAAGAATCTTTGTTGCGCAAATTATTTAAGTACCTACAACTAACCAAAACCTGAAATCGTGTGCTATTTTAAGATACCAGACAGTTGTAGAACAACAATTCGCAACGTAGATTAAATAAATATCACTGTTACACGAATAATTTAAACAATTTCCATTAACCAAATCCAAACAATTTACACATGTTCACATAGACAATACAAAAATGTTTTTGGTTGGAATACCTTGATAAAATCTTTGTTTATTGTTTAAGACGCATTGAAGCAATTCACTGGTGGAAACCATTAAAAAACATGAGTTCGGAACGGGGAAGAAGGATTATGAAAGCACAGATTCAGATAAAGGAACAAAGCTTAATACCCTCCGCAAAATAGATATCCGTTGCGCTTTAATTGCCATGGATTTTTGAGAAATTTATGTACAGTTCCTGGAACAACAGCTCTTTTCAACGAGAGAAAAACTTTTGTATGAATAGTCATTGTTTGAATAAAATTTTGCAACTACAGTTGCAGGTTTTCAGAAAAAAAATTAGTGCCTTCGCAACGGCTGTCGTAAACTTAAGGAACATGTTGACAGTGTATGTGATTGCATGTGTGTTGGAGCAGGGAGGGCGTGACAGCGACGTGCGTGGCAACATGTGAACGCAGGTAAAGGTGAAGTGGCAATATCTAAGGTTATCAGGGCAGTAGGAGTGTTCAAGAGGTACGAAGTACAGTCCAGCACTCGAGGAAAGCTGTGATGTGTTATATGCGGCTTGCTGGTACGAGGTCGCGCTCAATCAAGCTCTGACAATGAAGGTGTTGGTGCTGTTCCTTGCAGCGTGGTTGGCTGTGGCCACGGCCCAGGACACAGGCTCGTCCTCAGCCTTGCAGCCCTTGGATTGGTGGCAGAACATCACTATATACCAGATATACCCGCGCTCGTACAAGGACAGCAACGGAGACGGTATCGGTGACCTGAAAGGTACGCATTTACATTTTATCATCACACTCAATACACTTAATTGGCCAGCTAATCTTGAACATAAAATCGGTTTTAAAAAGTCTTTTAATTTTTTTACTGATACACTGGTCAGTAAAACTGGATTAACGACAACACTTAATGTAGGTACGTACGCACGTGAGGTTTTTGGAATTTGATCACAGCACCGTTTGTTAGTGCAAAATACATTTCGGATGTTAATTATAGCAACTTTAAAATTTAGAACGAAATATTATAACTGATTTACAACAAAAAGGGAAAGTATTTAAAAAACCTGTTACAACTTAAATGTGGTCATGTGTTCTTACGGCTAACCTTAAGCTGGCTTCACAATCACCACTTATCGTGGGAAGTTGACTTAATTATTCACGTACGTACGCACGCTACGTTGTGATGTTAATGCTAGCATACCCACTCCGTTTTTTTTTTCTATTTTACAAGTTTTTACTTAACTTGCAATGTTTGTATGTTTGTTCGGGTTAACTCTTGCAAGTCAATTTCAAAGTAGCAATCCTCGACCGATTAAGCTGAAATATTGCATACACGTTCAGTTTGGATGACAACGCAATGTTAACTTAGTGACGCCATTCTAAATCCAATATGGCGGACCACCAAATATGGCGGACAAGTAATTTTTATCCACTCTCAAGATATGGGTATCAAATGAAAGGTGTTGCTCAGAAGTATACGAATAAAACAAATTAATAGTAAATTAAATTACAAGCTTTCATACAACTTGCAATGTTTGTATGTTTTTCGGGTTAAATATTACAAGTGAATTTTAAAGCAGCAATTCTCAACCGATTCAGCTGAAATGTTGCGTACACGTTTAGTTTGGATGACAATGCTTGGTTATCTAAGTGACACCATTCTAAATCCAAAATGGTGAACCGCCCAAGATGGCGGATAATGTATTTGTATGCACTCCCATGATATGGGTTTCAAATGAAAGGATTTACTAAGATGACTACGAATAAAATTACATCCGTGTTCAGGTCTTCGAGGAGATAGTGTACTACTGCCCAGCTAAACGGTAAGACCTAGCGGGGTCATGTAGATATACAAGAATACAATATGTAACTTGATCTTAACAAGAGTCAATATAAGGGGAAGAAATATGTTTTTATAAAGTAGGTAAATCTCGTGACAAGCTTTTATATCATACAAATTGTGTAATGTAATAAACAGACGGATTTTATGTAATAAAAGTTTAGTTTCTTCTTTTTAAAGCTTTTAAATAAGAGTTTGTTTTTTATTTATGTTTTTACTATTATTTTATTTGCACATACGTAATGTTCGTGAATTCAGCTTAAGAGGTTACCAACTGGTGTAAGGCCTGTCACTGAAACGCGTTTGTCAAAGATTAATAAGTACTGATCACAGTTTAATGGTTATTATTCTGCCAGGTGTACAACACTTCAATTTTACTCCCATTATTTATGAATTTTAAATTTTTCACTGGGGCAAAAATTTAACTGCCTTATTGTTCACTTTAATGTTCTCAGATAATTAAACAGCAAGACTAGTGTTGTATGATAACTTTAAATGCCAGTGTATATGGTAGTTATGTCTACAAAACATTACAATACTATCTGCTCCGCATAAAATTATGTATTCGTCTGCATACGAAAGATTTCTTGTTTTTAGGCTTAAGACTACGCACTGTATTTTACCAAAGTGTTTTAGTTGGTCAAGTGACTCCTCAGTTATTTAAATTGGTAGAAAATTATGTTATTTTATGCATATAAGAGCAGAGAATTATTAACATATATAGGTTTGCTATATGTCAAATATGATAACTTAATCAAAATACGTAATAAAAGAAAATATTAAATTTCGTAAATTGTCTGCTGTTCTATGTAAGTAATAACAATTAATGCAATTTACAACATGTAAACGAGCATGTAACATTATTTACATATTGTTTCTATGAGAGCATGAAATTCTCAGAAATACTAAGTTCAATTACGTAACAGTAATTCACGGAATCCAGTAATAGGAATGTATTTTTTACCTACAAAGACACCAGAATGCATTAATAAAATTATTACTGGTACCCAGCTGGATGTTTAACGACTACAGCTGACTTTTTAAGATGTTTCCCGGAGAAGTCATCATCTCAATCATTTCATTGCCTGCCGCCCTAGGCTATATAAACGACAATTTTAGACATTTCTCTGATGTTTATTGTTAACAATTATCCGCAAGTCAGTTTACTATTATTTTAGTCAGAATACTGGACATTTAGATATTGTATAGCCGCAGTACTTGTGCAAGAAGTAATATAAAAGTATTTGCGCTTTCCAGTCGCGCTGAATGGGTATAGTTACGGCATCAACCATCAGCATGCGAAATCAATAGTCCACTTCAGTCACTTTGATAAATGCTAAGTCTATCCAACGTTTACAATCTTGTTTTAACGTGTCCTCTATATTGATTGATAAGAACATAGTTCCTTCCTTCCGTAAAGGCGAAACCATTTTCAGCCAATCACACCTTGCTCTCCTATCCACCTAAGCCAACCAGCAGCTTGTTAGTCAAGGAAACTGAATATTTTTTCTGAATTCATGTGAGACATCAGTGGCAATATTGGGTAATTCACGTCCACAAACTCCTTCAGAAATTTAACGTAGCAGAAAAACTTACCACTAACCAATCAAGATTACCTTACTATAAACATAGCACACGCAGATTCCCGTAGTCTCTGTGAGATGTTATTCGTTTGAATTTTCATCCAAAAAAGGCGTCCCTCCCGAGTTTCATTATCCTTTCGTAGGAAATACGAAGAATCTATGTCTGCCAACTAACTCCTTGTCAAAGTTGGGGAATAGAATCGATCAGTAGGTCCTCAGTATGCTGGAGACTCTGTCCAGCACAAAAACATCGCTGTGACAACTCACTCTACACTAGGAGGGCCGAAATAACTAAGCATCATCCTTTCTCCGTTAGAGAAGAAGCTCAAGATTCATGTTACCTGTTGTTGTCCACGGGAATGAGGTGATAGATGAACGAGAAAGGCTGCTAGGCATTCGCTTCACAGTCACATTTCCAAAACAAGAACATATTTGTCAGAATAGTGGTCTGACAGCTAAGGAGCATGCGTGAGATCAGACATACACTTCATTCCAACTGAGGAGTTTGGTGTCCAACTGTAGCATACCTTCTGTTTACCCAACAGTGTTTTCCTTCACTATCCCTAATAAACCAACATGTCTTACTCACATGTACGTACATTCAGTTAAAAGCATATTAACTGTCAAGCGCCTTACTGTCTCACGACCTCGCAGGACCTGTTTCCGGCTTACTATATTTGTGCCAGGATTGTGGTGTTATATCTTCTTCACTTTTGTTCTCCTGATATTTCCTTAAGGATTGTTCAAAACCCTAGCAACTCAGTGCTCATTAAATATATCAATCTAGTCAAGCAGTGGCTGTAATCCACCATAAGTTTTCTCGTTAACTCTCGTGTTTCTTGATGACTGACCTATTTTTAGCATCTCAGTGCCAAAATATCTGACAGAGCTAATTCTTGCCATGAGAAAATAACCTTCTAATTTTCGAGGAAAAATTGATAATTTACTCATGAGAGCTAACACAGCCTCTAAAGAAAATTTGGCTGACAAAAGTCGCCGATTGCTCTGAAATTGATTGGAAAATAAACAATTCACAACATAGTGCAATTCTGCCGTCATATAGACTTTTTAATTTAACTTGGTGAAACTGCGAAACTTATTGCTTGGAATTTGATCACAATTTATAGTTAATTTCAAAATTTGAAAATTTGTTTCAATAAAACGTTTTGTGACATTTTAAAGGATAGTTGTACAATTTACAAAAATATCAGCAATGCAAGATAGTTATTTGTGAATGAACAAATGTGTTGTTTGTGGATATTTTAAAGAAATCTCTTGGACATTTTACAAAATATAATTTCAATATTACAGGAACGTATGCAGAAATATATTTAAAAATTATTGTTATGCAGTGCATAAAATCAGCAAGTATTCAAGTCGGTTGTCCTTGAGGATAATTTCCAAAGCAATCATATTTGTTGAATTTATTGACGCTTATTCCAAATCATATTATTTTAATCTATGTTCTTTTATCTGCTTTCATGATATTTTCAGTTAACATGTTTTCGTGAATATCTTATCGAAAACTAGATAACAAGTAGGCCTCCGTCGGTTTTATAGTAAACTAAACTTTTGATTCCAGTAACCTAAATACTTGTTACGAATATTTAATTTGCAATGTTTTATGGAGGCATGATAATTGCAGATCAGAATTTCTAAAGGAGCTAACTACCAAAATGTTACTTCCGAGATATTGGCGAAAAAACAATGCGATGTCAGATGGTGGACATACAACTGCTCCCATCTTCCCGCAGTCGCTTTAATTGCTATAAGAGGTCGCCTCGGAGCAAAGCGCATGTAGGAGTACATTGGCCTTGGTATTTAGACCCTTTAGAGCTGAAAAGCTAATTTTCGTTATTTTGGCACTTAGCTCCTTTATAAATTCCACTCTACAAGCATGAATTTCCTCTAGTCAACCATAGCTTTGTTCTTCACGTGTTTTTTCGAAATTGGATGAAATAATTTTAACACACCGTAAACTGCGAGGAAATAAACTACAGTTATGCAAGATTCAAAGTTTCGTAACGCTGTGAGAAATATTTCACTCTTTTTTATACATATATACATACGTGTATGCATTAATACATTATTATATGGTTTTAAATTCTTAATTTCCTCCACAACAACACACCTTCCAATCCCAGTTGACACGATGCATAGATAGCTCTTGGTCTCACATTGATTCTATGAGTGTTTGGTGGAAGCGACATTGTGTGGGTTGTAATGGTTGGAGAGAAAATGTGTGACGTAACGAAATTTTTGCTAAGAATGTTCCATATTTTCTAGTATTTATTAAGTTTCATAAATGTCTACAATGAACCATAATACTCTGGAACGTCCCTGACGCCCTGCCACCATATACACATAGGAATACTTCAGTTTTCATCAGAAAGGTTTAGAATTATCTAGATAATCCTGGAGTCTTTCGCTCTCTCCTACTCCAGCCAACCTACTACGGAATGTTGGAGTTATTTTGTAGAAAGTAATAAAACCCTGTTATATCTGACATCCTGTCAATACGTGACGTACAAATATCTTAAATATATCGGCAATTTATGAAATACAAGTACTGCACCCTGCAAAGTCGCGCATGGGCAGCTTACCTTGCACTGAACACTAACGAACCGTTTCACAATTGGCGTCTTTATTGCAACTTGCATTAAAATAAGTTAACTTAGCAACGTGTGACTTGATTAAATTTATCATTAGAACTACTAACAGCATTTATTACCCCCCTTAAGCTCCCAAGAGGTGTTATTTTGACCGCGCTGTGCAAAATTAGTTTTAAATGTATATTTTGCATAGTATTTACTGTAGAAAGACACACATATTATTTTAGTATGTATTCATTGTCTTAATTTATACATTAAAGATTTTAATGACTATACGTATTTTAATAACATTATTTTTCGTCGGGATACAATTCGAAATATTATGTTGGTCACCTTAGAGCTAGCATTTATTTTTATTATACGTATATATATTTATTTATTTTCCTGATGTTAAATTACAAATGTTTGTTGTATTCATTTCAGTCAGTATTACACACATACTCTTATCTGTAAAGATTTTGTAAAATGCAAAACTCTTACATTTCGAGAGAAATTTTTCTCATTTTATGGTTATTCCCTTGCAAATCACACAGTCAGATTATTTGTACAACTTTCCCTGTACATTTACCAAAAATGTATATCACGTAGACTGTACAATCTTCAGTAGATTTGTTTCCGTTAACATCGAAATCTGGCACTGACGGCGTTTACGGTTGTCGTGTGGAACCGTGCCTTGATTGTTGCCTTCCGTTGCCTTTGATTCTTGACGATTTCTCAGGTGTTTCTAGCTTTATGATGAAGTCTCTGCGGCTGATATTTGTACACGTAGCTTCTTTGAATGATATCCAGGAATGTATCCATAGCCAAGTCAATGTGCTTCTCCACTTAAATACTGCATTTTACACTAGGGGAAGGTCCAAGCCTTACACATAATAATTTACCTATCTACCTTGCCCGTAACATGGTTATTTGCACTCACAGCAGTCAGCTGCATCTCATTGGCATAGCATAATGAAGTACTATTTGCCTAGTATGCTATACTCTATCCATTCGAAGTTTGCAACTAATTCCTTAAGTGAATGACAACAAAATTGTTGCGAGGCATAAATTATAATTTAAAAAATTTAAAAATACAAGGTAACTATGTTACGGTAAAATCACAATGTGTGGAACCACGATATAGTTCTTTTTCTTTGATTTATTTGGTTAGCAACTTTTATTTCTGCTGCAACCTTTGAGTGTAATTTGTGCATCCTCCAATTACAGATGATGCACCTGCACGAGCTGAAATATGACCAGACAAAAAATATTCTGTAGAAGATATTCACACTTACATATCCATATAAATACATAACAGTTAGAGCTGTCGTTCATATTTATTGCTGATAGATGGAGAACAAAGAAGCGAATAATTTTTCTCTTGGAGAATAATTATATGACGAAAATACCTGCACTAAAATCCTCCTCCTATTTTCCAAACCCTAATGACAATAGTTTATCCACCCTATGCTGTCTTCTATGTTTTCCCATAAAATCATAACATTTCGGATTTGTCACTTGAATTTTCTTTGGGTCTTTACTACACTGCAATACTTTTGGATTCGTATGCAGCTTATTTGATTAGTCTATTCGTACATAGTATACAACTAGATATGATTGCGCTGGGAAATGTTTTTCTTGGGCGATTTTGTTGCTGAAGTATTAACTTAATATAATACGTACTAATTTACTAAATATAAACGTTTCCAGGTACATTAGCCTCAACGGCTAAAGATTCGTCATATACAAAGTCTTCCAGTTCATTAATGTCTTCACTTTCAGTAGAGTCACAATTTTCTGGAACATAATCGTCGTCACTTTAAAACTTTTCACCCTCTTCAGAGTCATTCTTAGAAAGTTCTTGGCAATACTGCATGAAGTCTTCCGGTGTAACGTTACGTCCGGCCATGATAAAACTGCAGTATCACCATGTAATTTACACCATTTTGCTACGCCATTGCAAAGCTATTGTAAGGGTTTGGTTCCTTAGCGATGACATACATTGCAGTGCTGAGTAACTACAATCACTCATGATCGGAGCATTCGACATTGTCACTACAGGGATACACTACCAACAGCATAAATATATTTAGTACCAACCCACACAGGAAAAAAAACTATCACCAGTGCTACCAAACCAAATATTTTAATTACAAGGCATGAACTTCCAAGTCTACAGAGTTACACACACACACACACACACACACACACCTACACACACATACACACACACACACATACACACACACACATATATATATACATATATATATATACAGGATGAGGATGCTAACTGTTTAAAGCTCCCCGCAGTGACACTGGGGACTCCGAGACAAGTGATGCGACATAGGACATGTAGGGTCCAAACGGAGGGGAAAGGCCCGAAAATTCACCTTCAAGTTTCCATGACGTCACATCCGGTGTGTCCGCATCAGGCGCGTACGAACGAGTATTCAAAGGAGTTCCTTCGATCCAACCTGACACGTTAACTTACAAGCAATTCCTTGTTAGGAAAGTGACTGTTGACTTAATGAGTTATTGCGCCCATTATGTACATTATTAGGACTGATTAATTAAAAAGATGTAATTTGTACCGGTTCGGTGATTCCTTGTTTAAAATATCACAACAATGTCCCCGTAAGCTTCATGATAGAGAACAATTGATACAAACTTGTCCGCAAAAGTGCACACCGAGCCAACAGCTCGTCTTTGCTAACAACTTTATCGAACATTCATAAAACAAATACAAATTAATGGGGCTGTAAACAAAAAATGTAGAACACAGCTAGAACAAAATAAAATAAATTATGCAGCAAAGGGTTACAAAGAAATAACAGTTGAAGTAAGTCAAAATTGCAAAAAGTAACGTTGATAAATTGTCGACACTGGGACACGAACCTCGGACCGCAAGTTTACAAGGTTCTGACGCAGACACTGAACCACAGAGACAGGTTGGATCGAAGGAACTCCTTTGAATACTCGTTCGTACGCGCCTGATGTGGACACACCGGATATGACGTCATGGAAACTTGAAGGCGAATTTTCGGGCCTTTCCAGTCCGTTTGGACCCTACATGTCCTATGTCGAATCACTTGTCTCGGAGTCCCCAGTGTCACTGCGGGGAGCTTTAAACAGTTAGCATCATGCAGGCACATGAAAGAACACAAATTATTGCGAGGTGTCAAAACACATTTTTTTGTTACTTTTCTACAGAAAGACTATTTTTATGTTCCTTATAAACACACGTCGCTAATGTCCAGTACAAATAATATTGATGAACATAGTACACTCTTAAGTGTGTTGTGCGAAATGTAAGTCAATTTACATCATCGTAAACTAACCATATTAGCAAATGGTCAAAATGTCCGCTGTGGTAGTTCTAGGTATAATGGTAAATATAGATGTTAAAAATAAATATATCGTAAAATTAATAGGTTTAGAACAAAATGGATAGCCACGAAAATCGTAAAATTAAAACACTGAGGTATAAAACTGATAGAATATACAACAAAAAACAAAGTCGAAAAGGTCAAAATGATTTCTAGTGTTTTTAATAAAAATCAATACTTGTTTATTAATTTTATTACATTTTCTGTAAAGCAGAGTGAAGATACTGGAATGTAATCTTGCTTAAAAGTGTTCTGTTGCAGTTCCTTAGGAATATATATTAGTTACCTAAAATTCGTATATGCTTGTTTTGTCGTCTTTTCGTATACGAGTACATTCCTTTTCCAAATTGTGTGTATTTTGTCATGTTTCTTACAAACAGCTAATAATGACTTTTCTCTTTATTACTGCGATTATTTTTGCAATCTCGGCAGAAACCGCTTACTGTGGTATAGGTTCAAAGGCTGTTTAGTCTATTCTACAAAGAATATTTCGAGTGATTCAATAAACAATATACTGTACATGTAGATATGTCATAAAATTCAAACCTAGGTACATTCATCTAAGAATGTGAATCTGAACTTCTTCTAATTAAATGTTATTCCTCAGATTGATATGACTTCCGGAAATACGAATATTAATTCCACATATATGATATGTCATTTATGCTGTCGATGTGGCTAAAATCAAGAACAAGATCTGCAACTATGCAAAACATCATGAGCAAATAATTTTTGAACTGTGGAATTAGTCCCGAGTTTGAAGGGTTTTTTTTTTCGCTAATGAATTATGGTCTCAGTTAAATTATTTTGAAGTGGCAATTTAAGGCCATGCCCTCTAGTTTCTACTTTTTAGTGACGTTAATTTTTTTACGCCTAAACGAGAGCAGAAATCAGAATTCTGTCTGGCAGTTTTGTTTAAAATCGGTGTCTCCATATTGGCTGATTTTTTGAAAGCATTAAATAGTACATTTTAATCTAATTACGTAATTAACGAAATTCCCGTCAATTGACTTTTTAGTCGAAACCGTACAATTTCTTGCATTAAAAAAATAGCTTTCAGGGCAGAAACAAAAAAAAAAATCTGCCATTATTGATTTTGGATATCTGGTCTCATTTATGTTCAATAAAATTACTACCGCAAACCAGTATAAACTAAATAGCATGGCATTAAGGCCATGATCTTAAATTTATTTCAAACAAATTGCAAATAACTAGAATATTTTTCAACCAAATGCTTTGAAAAAATTGAGACTTTGTACAGTCCAACAATACACAATTTTCCAAACCGTTTTTTTTTAATGTTGTACCGTTTGCTAGCAAAAAAATTATTGTGCTTCAATTTGGCTTATTTTGACAACTAAAATGACACATTTCAGGGACAAAAAATCTAAAAAATCCGTTTGGTATAGTGCAACAGAAAAATTCAGATACAAGCGATGATGTATTAGTGTTAAAACTGCCAGAAAGAATTTTTGATAAACCTAAAATTTGCGTTTAAAAATATTTTCGAAACCAATTACAAAACTAAACAGCGAGGCCTTAAGAAACAGCACATTATGTGAATTTACGTTACTATGTTTGAACACAATCGCGCTATATTTCATACCCTTGTATAGGTTTTTCATTCGGTTAATCGTTTTAAATAATTTTGATTTAATAATTTTCAGCGTTGAGTAAAAATTGCGGAGGAGCATTCTAGAGTTCCACTAAAAATTATGTCCGTTTTCGTGTTTATGAAAATGAAGTTTTTATTCTTCTGTGGTATGTACATTGGCCAAGAAAATTGTTTCTGATAATACACGTTACCTTTAGTATTGCAAGTGTTTGATAAATTCTTCAAAGAAACATTTACAGTGGACACTGGAATGAAAGTTTTTCGTTAGTGTCGGTCAAACCTATTGCTTCATTCCAGGCATAGAGGAAAGAGTGGAGCACATAAAAGATGCTGGATGTGGGGCCCTTTGGTTGTCGCCCATATACGAATCGCCCATGGTGGATTTCGGTTACGACATCTCCAACCAGACCAAAATAGATCCAATTTTCGGAGACTTGGATGACTTCAAAGCATTATATAAGAAGGCTAAGGAAATAGGTGAGTCACAACTTATATTTCTTATTATATAAAATATACTTAAGAAAAACAAAACTATAGGAGTAATAAGAGAGAACGAGGGAATCGCAATTTCCTGAGGTTTGAATTCGAATTTGGGGTTTGAATTAAAATTTTAATTATTTAGTAGAATCTCTCCCATCCACTGTTATACTGAACATGACGCTCGGTATTGCTCCTAAAGAACAAATTGCTTTAAATAAAGCAGAGTTAAAACAAGAAGCAAATTGATATTTTAACGTTAACTTCTTGTGAGTAACGAATATAACATTTCAGGTCTATTCTACATTGTAAAAGCCCTAATAAAAAAAACTAATAAGAAAAACATCTGTCATAATAAAACTAATCTTACTGGGAAAACATACGAAATTCATTACTTTTATGTTAAACTGAAATAAATATCAATATTCTTGTCACTAAAATTATATTATTATTATTATTAAATAATACTTTATAAAATATACAAATTCCTCGCAAAGAAGTATTACACTGGAAAGAGTCCTCTGATACCTTTACTGTAAAACGCCCTTCGCTGTTGTTGCCCTATTTTTGTTGTTTTATTAAATTACTGTACGCCTAAACACTGGCATCAGCCGCATACAGTATTTCGTCACAAAAATAGCAATATAACAACGAAGGAGAATTTACAAATTTACTCTGTGATATTGTAATTTTGAGCATAAATTTTACACTGAACCACAGTTACCTTTTCTTTCAGAAACTACATGAACTCAAATGTACACACTTAACATCTAGGCATTAATATCACAGCCGTCTGTAGGGTTCAAATTCCTCACAAACACATCATAGTTATGTATTGGTCGTCTGCGCCCGAATATAGTCTACAATGTCATCAATAATCACGTCTTCATCATCAGCGTCTTCATAGTTGATTATTTGTTCCTGCTTCTACGACTTTATCTTCTGAAGAACCACTTCACCGTGATCTGTAGAAACGTCGAGAGCTTCAGTTTTCTTTCAAGACCAATTTATATATTATTTTAAATAGGCTATGACTATAGTTAATCTCTTCCGTGACTTTTTAAATATTTGCTTCATGATGTAGATGTTAAGTGTTCTGAACGTTGCTAATTCTACTGGTGCCGTAATGCCGTAGGCTAAGACCTTATTCCCGGAGATCCTGGGATGAGTGAAACGTCTATGGTAGAGACGAGGGGAATAAATAAAATGTCAGCCTTTTATACACTTTAGATATATTCTATATTCCAATAGTTTGTTTCGATATTTTTGATTGTTTTATACGTCTTTAAGATATTTTTAAAGTCAACTCAATTTGATATTAAAAGTGATTATTAAATATTATTTTTTATTAATTTATATTCAGCGACTAATCCAAAACATTTATAATTTTACCGAAACATATGATCAAAAACTGCCAAAAACTTATTTTTGTTTGTTTGGAAAAATTATTAATTTATGAGAAAAAATTTTAAGATGTGTACAAGTTGCTCATGCCCTTCACGAACTGCGATATAAACTCGAGTAAGTCGTTAAAATTAGTTTGCATACAAGTATTTAAATAACTTGAAATAACGAGGTAACTGCGTTTTATCGATACATAATAGATTTGTGCATAAATAAATAATACAATTACAAGAACTCCTGCACGAGTTTGAAACAAATAACCATATGTCCAGGTGACTCGTAACTCGACGTGGGTATATAACGACAGTGATGTAACTATCCGAAATAAAGAAGTAAGTAGAAAGCAATGCAATGGTTTCGCTTTTCTTTAATTTAATTGGTTTTCTTGTTCATATAGAAAATCTTTAATTGTCATGCTATATTTAGCGAACATGTTTGTCTTGCTATACTACTGCCCAGAACATCAAAACTTCCAGAAACTAATGCATAAAATCATAAACTAGTAAAGGTAACACCTGGCAATTACGCAATTTGATGTACTATACGTATGTTTCGGGTATGTTATATGTAGTGAAATGTCAAGGACGCTGCGTAAAATAGTTATAATTCTTCAATAAATTTCCGGTAATTTATAAACGTTATTTGGTTAGCATTGATCAAAACATATAAAGTGTGTGCCGAGGTGAGAAATGCCAAAGCAGTTATTTGTCCGCTTGTTACAATTTTGTCGTTGCCGAATGTGAATATTTTATCATGCCGGGACTCCGAATGTGTAGTGTAATAATGCTGGCGACAGATTCCATAACCTAAGATTACAGGAAGTGAACATATCGTCCAATCGTAGGCTGAATTAAAAACCTATATTAAAGTTTCCCATGGCAATTACATTTAGTTAGCTGAGCCTTAGTGTTGTTAGATGTGTCTCAAAATTTAAAATATCTTCAACTTTAGGAGGTTTACATGCAACCGACAACAAGACTTTGACAGATGAGATCCACTTCTACAAACATATGTTCGGCAGACTCACTAAAAGGAGATGGGGAAAATTACATTTTAGCTCTAATGACATTCCTAACGTAAACTGCTAGGCTTCCGCCCCTTTTATTTTCGCGAGTGTTGCTATAGAGTTTATAACCCTCCATTAAAAGAATACTAACAGGTAGTGTGGGTACCAGACAGGTTTCCAAATTTCAAATACAGTGCATGTATACATGTATACATACATACATGTATACGTATGTTTGATATTGAAAAAAATACCATTTTGCTTTCTTACTAGACACTAGACGAACTGGACCATTTTTAACCATTATATTTTAGGTATTATAAAATCAGTAATGGTCTTATTCAGATTGGGTGCCTAGTTTCTTCAAAATAAGTCGACTTGTTCAACCTCCCGCAATTTCTTAGTTATGATTTTTTTACAGTGTAACCGGAGTACTTTTCCTGTTTTTGTATTTTGGAGGTATGTCCAAGAATAATTCACTAAATTGTATTTGAAATTCCAATGTTTTATAAAATTACTGAAATTTATTATGTTAGTTCGATTATTATAGCGGTATTTAATAGCGGGACAGAATTGTATCCAAACAAGAAATGCTTACATGAGATAATCGGAATATCATTGAAACTAAAATACGAGTTCATTGTGATTTTATTCCACTTATACGTAAAATTGCGTATTAGTTATATGTGCATTAGCTATTGTTAAGCTACAGTTAATACAATAATTTGGAAAAAATGATAATATGGTTCAATACAAAATCACTTAATATATGTCCTAGAGACATGGTTTCGGTTTGAAGGTTCGATATAGGCGTGACATGAATTTTAAATGACTATCTTTTCTTCCCCCGTAATATTACTCTAGACAAATGTGCAGTTGTTATTTAGCAAAGAGTAAAAAATTTACTATTAATATTTATTAACTTTATTAGTCAATTTATTAAATTTATATTCGATATGCATATGTTTTTTAATTGTGCTTTATTTAATTTTGTAACAGTTGTAATAAAACTTGAATTACGTAAAGTTTTTGGTAAGAGCTGTTAGTTATGCGTCGTCCAGAAATACGTAGTCGGCAAATGATTGGCAGGCCTGAAGGTGATACTTGACTTCGTACCTGACTACTCGAGCGACAAGCACATATGGTTCCAGGCATCTGTGAAGCAGATCCCCCCGTACAAGGACTATTACATCTGGCACGACGGCAAGATAGACAACGTCACAGGGAAGAGAAGTCCTCCTAACAACTGGGTGAGAAATCATGTGAACAGTTATCTATTGATCTATGTTAAGTCAAGTTCTCTACTATTCATTCTAAAATAATAGTTACATAACTTAATCTAAACAATCGGAAAATTTGTGTATTTATTTTTGTTTTTATTAATACAGTACATAGTACCCACTAACCCTGTAATTAGCACGTTAGAAAAAATTACATATTTCTATTTCAAGTACAAGAAAATGAGCAGGCCTACAAAAATGTTGCCAAAAACTTATGCACTCTTTAATAAGAATTTTCATTTCTTGAGTTACTCTAACGCAAGTATATTCGCACATTATGTAATGACGATCATGTTATTCTCAACTGCGCAGTGGTACCAACTTGCTTGTTTGAACAAGTGTGTTTCTGATGTAGGTGAGCGCATTCAAAGGTTCGGCGTGGGCATGGAATGAAGAAAGACAGCAGTATTACTACCACGTGTTCACACCTCAGCAGCCAGATCTCAACTACCGCAATGAATTCCTTGTAGAAGACATGAAGGTCAGTAATCAGTTCCTCTTTAATGTTGGTTAGAAATGTGATAGTTCATAGATACCTGCGCTATCTTGACATTACATAAAAATTTGTTCCATACTATGAAAATTTGATTACATGTATTGCGTATTTTCACTATAAGTAACGTGAGTTGACTCACTTGGGCCAACACAGACTTAAGAAACGTGCAGGAACAATTTATCAGCAGGTTCGTGGAGTGAGAGTGAGTGAGAGATTTTGGTCAGCGCTTAACATCGAAGTCTTCAGCGCTGGTAAGGGGTGACATGAGGTGAGTATGGAGCAGCACCGAAATGAAAGGGCGGGGGGAAACGGAAGATCCCCGAGAAAACCCGACTGCCAACGGCATCGTCCGGCATGATTCCCACATGAGAAAATCCGGGGTCCGACCCCGCCGGCAATCGAACCGCCTTGGGCCACCGTGGCCCCTATACCAGATTAGAAATGTATTGCAGGTGAAAAGAAACAAGACCCAGTTCAGGGACCAATTTATATCCTGAGTTGCTTCCACACATTTCTGCGATTATTTGTATTAGCCATTAACGAGTTGTGGAGAAAGAATAAATACCCTCTCACTTTTCTAATTGACAGCGCCCGCTTTGTCCTTCTCATTGTGTAAATACCAGACTGGTCTTAAATTTATCAGAATGAAAATGAAAACTGATTAATATGAAGTAATTACCACAGTTCTTATAGGACTAATTTAAAATATATGGTTACCTTATTATAAATTGAACAGTTAGTCTATTTTCAAATATTTAACTGTCCATATGTACTAATTTTCGAGAAACGGCGTAAACTTAATACGTGGACACCCATTTATGTGGCGACTTGGAAAAAAAATACGAAAGTTACCCGTGTCTTTAGAATCTAGAGCCTTCATTCCATAACTAGGAATAGAAATAATCCACTGGACAATATTATCGTTAATTGTCACAAGTGCCGATAAGGGATGATTTGAAATTAAGTTCTAAATTACCAGTTTATCCAAAGCTGGCAACTTCGCTCATTTTAGCATCTTATTTAGACAACCCCATTCACGTCGCATTCTACATGAAAATACTTTGTGTGTCAGAATTGTAGAGGTGCCGTAGCAGCAAGGACGCTAAAGGTATGCGCATTTGATATACCATCAACACTAAGCTCCAGTCGTAGCAATCACGTACATCCTCTTTGTTGTCAACCTTCCTTTATAACAGACATTAAGCCTATGTAATAATTTAAATCTTTGTGGGTCTTCTGAGGTCTTTACGTCTCCTATAGCAGTATTATCCTACACTCGTATTTTGCTGAATGTTAATATTTTGGCAGTTTTGATCTTAAGACGGCTGCCTGCCTAGGCTGTCATTTAATGTTTATTATTCTCCGTTCACTCTTAGTTGAGTTCTGAAGTAAACAAATAACATCATATCATTGCACTTCGCTAGCTTCTAATTGGCTCAATTTGTGCAGCGCGCCGACGTACTATTTCCAACCAACAAAACTGTGTACAGTTGGTGTCATAGAAAACAACAGCGCACTATCTGTTAAAAAAATGTTGCGTGAAAATTTCGTACATGTTATAGACATACGAAGACAAATATTCTGTAAAAATTTGAAAAAATATTGTCATGTGTAGTTACCGTATATTTCAAAATTCAATTGTAATTATCAAGCCGTGACTAACGATCGTATTCAAATATTCTGGTACTAACGTAACGAAAATTTGGTACTGCATGCAAAAAAATCGTCAACAAAATGAGTGATTAAACTTACTGTAAAGTCTTCTTGAATTATTTTGTACTTCGTTTTGGAAAAATCACATTTGATAAATCACCAAACAATCTGTCGATAATTCACGTCACATATTCGTTTTGTTTTATAAAGAATGTTACGTGAGGATTGTATTTGTGCCTCTGTGCCTTCCTCACCGCAGTTTGTTTTGTATTGAAGACATATGTCCGCGTTTCGAAAACCATGCAAGACATTTTCACTGTTCACGTCCGTCACATAACCTAAGCTGCAAGCCATGTAAAATTGCCGACGCGAGCAACAAGGACGGACGGAACGAAATAGATCAAGGATTAAGGAATTCTGGTTTGGACGTACGGGAACGGAAAACGGATATACGAAGAAAAAAAAACATTCGCAGTAGCGACAACATTGACGTGTTAATGTCCAAAAATACTTTGAGAAAGTAAAATATTAGATTAGATTGTCATGTTTCCGACTTATTTTTACAGTTGTAATTATTACTGAACTAAACTTTTTTTTTTCAGAGTATCGTACAGCTCTAAATACTGGCAAGTGTGCCAAAAACTCGTATGTTTAATAGTGTGTCAGTCGTTAAATAACTCGTGAATAAACTGTACGGATGTGTCGTCCGCTAACCATAATTACAATAATAAACATATAGCGTCGTAGATTGTGTTTGCAACGTCTGGTAGTATTAGATATTTGTAAATAAAATTTATATCTCTCATTAGATGATGGAGTGGAAAATTTACATGTACCCGAGAAGTAACAAGGATCTATTTCTTATGCAAGATCACAGTGCATGGCGGTCGGCAGCCAATGAACATGTTTGTTTATAATTTGCTTTGTTTATCTTAAAACTCAACTAAGCGTGAACGGAGAAAAGGAAATGTTTCAATGGATTTGACGGACTTAACTTTTCATACCATCCCGTGTTTATATGTTCGTGATCTAAAATGGGGAATGTGTGTGTTTAATATAGTATTTAAAATGGAACAAACACGTGCAATACACTTACATAATTGATATTACACCATGGTGTTATAGTATGAACAAGAAAGTGTCATAAAATACGCATTCTACAGTAACACTGCAAACAAATGCATTGACTTGTGCCTAGAAGCGTGCCTGAATTGCACTTATTTCATCCGCTTATCCCTGTAAATGACAATCAGGAACATTCGTCCATCACGAATGGTATTTAAATGATTGCCAATGTAGCAGTTATGCCAAACCGATTTAGCAAAAGACTCTGGTAATTAGTTAACATTGACTGACTAATTTGGGAATGTCTCAATCATTGTCAGTATAAATTCAGTGAGTATCAGAGTTTTTTATATGAAACTAGTGTGGTATGTAATTTTTGCCACCTAAAAGCTACGGCATTTTCAATTTGTTTGAAAGAAAAATCGGTTTGAGTAAGTTTTCGCGTGGGGCGCGTGTTATTTTTTACGCCAATGAGCTTAACTAATTTTAAGCAGCACAGCCACAAAACTAATGCATATTTAAAACTAAACATACTTAAATTTAAATATGTAGCACTTTAACTAAGAAAAAAGTTTGAGCTCTTAAAAACTGCTTAAAAATACTTTATTAAATTTTTTAGATTGATATATTTTAAAAAATAACACTCGTATTTGTAAAACGAAAGGCTTGCATTGGCCCTTTACTTAATTCTATACAAAAATCAAACTGTTGCAAGTTCCCTCAAAGTTCCATCTAAAATCTAAAAAAAATCCACTACGAAAACCCTGCAGCCACTTAGCACCTCGTGGTAGAGGCCATTCGGTTCTCATCAAGCCTGACCAGTCTGAACAGTATCGCCTCAAAAGCAGAATGTTACTCCAGCACATAGGTCTGTTCAGGACAACGGTGAACGTAAAACAGAACAATTGGTAAACTACACATGATGTCAAGTAGAGTAGCCCTTGTCGTTACTTTCTTGAAGTTACATGCCCTGACAACATTACTGATAGCTGCATTTGCATTTATGAGGCGTTTGTGGGTGTTTAAGAAGTTCATGCATTCTTTCAGAACGCCACCAGCAGAAAAAATTACTTTACGGTACGTTAAACATTAAAAGAATAAATAAAGTATTCCATAGTACTTTGAGGTTATTTTAGTTATGATTTGATCAATCGGCAATTGCCTAGAGTTGAACGATGTTACGTAACGTTTGTTTCACTTTTGTGACATTTTTTTAAGTTATTTAAAATGTTTGGTGGGAAAATTATTTCGAGTCTTATATTAAATACTAAAAATAAGTTATAATACCATAATTCTTGTTTATCATAAGAATGAACTACATTATCTTTTATACATTTCATTGTATAGTTACCATAAAAATATGTTCTAGCAGGCTTAATTTAAAAGGAAATATCTAATAATTTGTAACACATTATGCAACATTAATGCATAACATCACAAATTAAATACATACCTGTCATCAATTCCTTAAGATATTTTATAATGATTATATTACTATCAAATACTTATTTTTATACCTTGGAAAACGCAATACAATACAGAAACAAAACCTAGAGTAATGCTTGCTTATTTTCGCCTACAATTTGAATTAAAATAAAATACTACATAATGCAGTCATTTTCAAAATCTTGCTGGTTTAGCGTAAAAAAATAATACTCTTTAAACTTTTCAGATAACCGAAAAGTCAGTTCTCCAAAACGTCACGACACAATTCTTATCCTGAAAAATGATTCACCGTAACGTAGTTCATTTATACAGTGAAAGACAGATCAAACTCTGAGATACCTCGACACAGGAGCGCAGCGTACAGTCGGTCATTCTTCTATAGAAGTAGTTTCTGGTAGAAGAGTCAAAAATCTCCGGTAAAAACTACAAGGAAATAAATTGTTAATAAAACAAATAACTACAATAATTTGACACTAACATTATCGTGCGAAAACGTGCATCTCCAAGACACTATTACATTGCATGTCACACACATTGAATGTGTTACTTGTGCCTCATTACAAATGAAAATATATATCCCAAATTGTGTGTTATTAATTGAATTGAATCGTACCGTAATTAACTGTCAATTATTTTATTATTTACTTTATTACGTAATGTTTTTTTCTACTGAACTGTTTTACTAATTGTATTATGTGATCTACTGTATATTTCATTTGGTTGTGAAAATGGCAGTGAGAATGTGTAAACTGCCTTTGTAACTGAATATATAAATAAATAGGTAAGAATTATGTGGTTGTTTGTTCAGGCCGTGCTGCGATATTGGCTTGACCTGGGAGTGGATGGGTTCCGTGTGGACTCTATCCCTCATCTCTTCGAGGACACACGCTTCCTGGACGAGCCGCTGACTAACAAACCTGGACTGGAGCCCACGGACTATGACTACACCGAGCACATCTACACGCAGAACTTACCTCAGACCTACGATATGGTGCAGCAGTTTCGTCAGGTGCTTGACGAGTACAAGGCCAAGGACGGACATACCAGGTACATCTATGTATATAAATACATGTCTGTATGCGTATTTATAAAAAACATAATATACATTTGTATACATACCACACTTGCACACATACATGTGTGTGTTTACGCGACTTCAGGCGAGAGTGAGCTAATTTTGCGTTGTTACAGCTTATGAAACAATAAGTCAAATATGTGTTTTAAATTATGCCGTCAAATGAATTGTACATGCATGAGTTTTGCAACCGTGAAAATCGACTTTAAAAACCTTTTTTCAAACAAATTCAAAACATACTTTGGCTTCACAGAGTTTGTACCTAGCAATAAATAATTTTTAGTTTAAAATTTAAAAAAAAATTATGTTTTGAGATTTTCGGAGAAGATTACTCTCTGCCGGATGTATCACCTATGAGTTGTCAGGTGTATTTACGCTCGTGTTTTCACGTGCATTGACATTCTGTCTTCTGTTTTATTTAGATAACGCCTGCTGAAAGAAAGGTGTCGTCGACTTCGTCATGTAACGTCTCGATTAGTGGCGAAAACCCATTTTGTAGGTCTTTGAAAGTTAAATCGTTTAGAAGTTCTAATTTCATTTCAACAATCGACTATTGGCCTGACATTAGTACGTAGCGATATGTGCTTCGAGAATATTGAAGAAATTTTTCCGTGAAAACATCGAAGTATTTTGACATGTTTCTATGTAGCGACTAAGGAGCACGTTGATGTGGCGTGGCGGGCGATGATGCCGTAGAATAACGCGTGTCCTTGCAATTTTCAGATGAATGGAGAGGGACAAACAACTTATTCACGTATTCCTATGAAGCGTAGAATAAACATAATATTTTTACACGCCAAAACACCGGCGCAAGTGTACCTGACGACTCATAAGTATTGTAGGGAGCTGAGAAGAAGGCAAGGCAGGACGGCCTCCGTTTGTCTTCACTCCCAGCCGCATTCCTGAGCCTTGCCTTCTCCTCAGCTCACTATTATAGAGATGATGGCAAATCGCGAAAATGTATTGTGCCACCATACCCTCGAAAACGCTGTTTTTTCAACCATCCCCATCATGTATTATTCTGCGATATATTTCTGACATAACGTTGCTGTATGCAGACCAATAACAGACATAAAATATTACGATATCGGGATTATTGGCTCAGTCAAATATAGTAACAGCTCCACGTACTAGCTAATTCCAGTAATATTGTGGTAAGCTAGACGTGTGTTGGAACATAGCAAACAGTCAAATGTTCCCGCGATAAACCATTAGTTTATACTCATCGGTTATACACTAGGTCTGATTCACTTTAAGATAAAATTTAAATCGCGTTTTCTACTTAGTTTTTCACAAACTATCATCACGAAAAATGAACACATTCAACCCTAACTCATCCTGTATATATACAAACAGACTAATGTGGTGAAAAACTGCAGGATACCATCGCTGAGACGGTAAGGAGAAAAAAAGTCGTAATGAATACATGAACTAATATGTTATACATGATATGTATTGATTTTATCATTCCTGTATAGTACGATGCAGTGTATGACATGCTGCGACTGACGCACACGTTCAAATGTGCCATCCTGCAACCGAATGACCTCTCAGACAACATTACTGCGTTTTTCAATAGTCTGCGCGTCCTGGATGGGCTCCGCATACACGTCATCTTTCTGATACCTACATAAGTTGCCACTTGCCTGATGTTTTCTCATGTGTGCTTTCATACTTCCTTGAATGTTTAGGAAGTTATTATCCCAGACGCAGTATGGTATATTTGTCATTTTTCGTCTTGTAAACATGCAAACTTTTACAGTTGCTACTATACAAGTCTCGTATCTTCAGTATACATTTGACTGTTTTATAAAAAGATTTAGGAGTGTTACTATGAATGTCTGGGAAACTATTCTACCATACATACTTTCTTAGCGCTCCTATACGCACATCTGGTAAATTTACAAACTATTTTTAGAGTAAATGATTCTTACGTGCCTTCGGTAGCGAGGTTATAGGATCAGGCTATGCTCAACGCAAAGACAGTAAATGAGAGAAGATTCAGCCGTGGCTGTCACAATGCGCGCCAGCTTGGATGGCGAGTGGCAGCTACTGACTGAAGGGCACATTCAAGTAATTCAAGCAGCAGGCCACTGCAAAAACACCTAGTAGCCTATAAATAACGGAATGAAATCGACCTATGTAAATTAGCCATTCGAATTTAAAACGGTAGTAATATTATTTGCAACGCATTTCAGCTCGTTGCCCGCACAACTTACATGTCTCGTGCTGTACTAAGAAGCAGTCCCAGAATTCGCTTTGAGAGGCTTAGAGAAACAATGTTTAACCGATATTTGTTATGGATGGAATATCCCGGGTCATTTCAGTTGTGAGTCAAACGTATTTCCTTTACGAAGCTGAAGCTCAAAGCTGTTTAACTGCCAAGGAAACGTTTTACCACTAGTTGCTATGGTGTTGTCAAGGACTCACATTTATGCTGGCACTTACCGACAATTTTATCTCTCATAGTTTTCTCGTAACGGCTCGTCAGTCAAAATTTGCTTGTTACGCTGCCTGAAAACCAACTGATCTACTTAAATAAAGTAATTCACTGTGGGCTTGCATCCCGTGAGGGGGAGAGGTGGTCGGTCATCCTTTCATTGAAAGAGCAGGTGTTCTTGACGGCAGGATAACACGCGGCGCTTCTCGCGAAATATTACTTTTCCACTGAAAGTTAGGGGCCACTCCCACCAAGGCGATCCAGGTTCGATTCCCGTTGGAGTCGGTCCCCAGATGTACACACATGCGGGAATCGTGCCGGACGATACCTTTGGTCGGCGGGTTTTCTAGGAGATCTCCCGTTTCCTCTGCCCATTCATTCCGGCGCTGCGCCATACCTACCTTATCACCCCTCACCAGCGCTAAAGACCTCGATGCTAAGTGCTGACCAAATTTTCTCACTTACTGACTCCACAGAAAGTTTTCTCCATAAGCGCGAGCATAATTTTGACCCATTTGCCAGTACCAGCGATAACACCGAATGACATTTTTCTCTTGTGAAACACGTTTGTATGATATAAAATTTCTTGCGTTACATGTAATTAAATAAGCCTTAATTTGGCTAACCTGCATTTATAATACTAACGTCGGTTGTGGCAAATTGTTTCTCCTGATTTGTTTTAATAATATTAATGGTTTTGTGGATTCGCATCGACGAAATGTGATAATATTACGAACATAGCTAAGAAATATTTTTTTAATGTGCGTCTTTATTAAATTTATTCCGGAAAAGTGTCTTTAACAACGGTTACTGACAAAATTCTTGCGTGTTCTAAGTAAAGCCACGCTTTTTGTATCAACGACGTTGCCATTTAGATTAACGGCATCTCTAGGGATTGTCGCTGTTTATATTTTTTGCCATAATTGGGTCAATTCACTTTTAAACCCGTATTTAAGTAAGCGAAATATATTTATTCTGTGCCGATATTGTTAAACATAATTTTGTATTAATAATTCGAACTAAAAAAAAATTACTTAAGGTAAATTCTAAACAAAAGTTAATACAGCACGTTCAATTTTACGTTGTACGTTTCGCGTAACATACGTATCAGATGATTAATCGACGGTGTATCGAAGAATCCTCATAGATGCAAAATTGTTGGTCTAAAAAATGTTTCTCACATAAACACACGAAAGTAATTAAAGAATCATTCGATATTTGAATCCGGAGAAGTAAAAAGGGGACATATATATATATATATATATATATATATATATATCTCTAATGAATTATCTCGTCTCTACGGCTCGAACCTAATAATTAGAGACATCAAAATGTCGTGTTTCTTTTAAGAGCAAGCTGGAGTTCCAGCAACTATAGGTCTGTATAACGTTCACAATTCGCCGTTGACTTACTCGACACTTCCTGGAAGTATCTGAGCCAATGATAAAACTGTAGATGAATACAGGCCCATTTCACTGTGTCAGCGAGCAGCTAATAAACAACTGCTGTCTTCTTGAGTGCACATATATTCTTGGAGGCTAGCCTACAGGCCAGTGAACTTACGGGTTTTTCACGTCTCTTCCAATGAGCTACCTCAGCCATTTTAATTCAATTGGATACTTATTCAAGTTTGACTGGACTTCAAGACATTTCGAAATTTTATAAATAAGAAAGTTACTATACGTCAAATATGTTTTAATTCGATTATTCCAGCACATCCATTGAACAGCCAAGATATTGAATTAGCCCTCAAGGAGGTAAAATGGGTCAAATGTGTTAACGATTTGTGATCGATACATATCGACCCAACTGAACCTCTTCGATAGTTTCGCAATTTTTTAAAGACTGCTACTTACTTACACGCCTGAAAAGTAATTAAAAATGTTTAGAAATCCTACACTTAGAGGGTTGAAAAGGGACGAAACCGGTTGAAATGTTTTTATTTTGTGTGTCCGAAATATTACAAACGCAACAAACTATCGTAACGGTATCTGCTTCAATGTGACTCGCATAAATGTGATTAGAATCCTCCCCCCCCTTTTTTTTCAAATTGGTCCCTTAAGGGTGTCCAAGTGCAATAAAATCACAATTTTATATTTTTATGAAATATTGTTAATTTTGTAGACGATACTTATGAGTACATCTTACTCTCACAGGACAATTTTAGCTCTCATAGTTTTCTCATAACGAGGTGTCCAAGTCAAATTTGCATGTTCTGCTTCCATGCAAATAGTGGAAACCAACTCACCTACCTAAGCAAAGTAATTCACTGTGATCTTACAGCCTATTAGCTTTACAATGAAAATTTAAAAAATCCACAATTTAATATTTTGAATTTAAGAAAACTCGCAAAAATACAGAAAAATTGCAAGTTCAGCAATTTTTTAAAAATAAGAAACCAGTTCGCGGGTTTCTCCATATGTTTAACTACGTAACAAATAGTATGTTATTTCACTGTGAATTATTTATCCTACGTAAGTCAATAGGTTTCCACTATTTGCTTTGAAACAGACGAACAATGCAAATTTTTTTTAGGACGCGCCGTTATGAGTAAACTATGAGAGGTAAAATGGTTTCGTAAGAGGAAACTGCACTCACATGAATCATCTACTAAACTAACACTATTTCGTATAAATATAAACTTATGACTTTATCGCACTTGAACACCCTTAAGAGGGAAAAAATAAATGTAATTTGTTTAAGACGAATCCTTCATTGATATTGCTTTTCGTTTACTGTGGATATATTAGTGCCCGTAAATAGGTTACATGACTTTATAATTTCGAACTCTCGGGACTGTGAATGGAAGGAATATGTTTTGAATGGATCGTTGATTTAGCTCCAACTCAATGGGTTATCGTTGTGATTTTCTCGTTATTGGACACTTACACAAAGGCTTATCACGTGATGGAAAGATTTTCCAAGAATTCCATTCATAAAAGGGCGAAAAGGGGTCATTGTTTTATATTAGTCTATAACATCCATGTGATCAGTTGATATATTAAAGCGTTATTTGCTTCAAAATGATGCTTACGTAAACACCAACAATATAACAAAAAACTTTTATATTGCCAAAGTAACTCTTAATTGTAAACCTTTTCAAGCAGGCGATCCGATAAGCAAGTACGTCATTATACTACGAATAATTGATACAAAACTTAACATTCTGTAATATTTCGGTATGTATTACTGTACGACATGTATGTGTCCAGGGAACTAATATTTAAATAAAATTTGTGTTAGGTACTGAGGGTACAGACATCAGTGATTGTGTTCGAAGTAAATCAGGTATCATGCAACGTATGCTACTTTCACCATCCGATTATCGTCCCATATGCAAGGCGTGTTTTGTTATGGCCATAAATGAGGTCCGAGGTAGTCGTTAAGCGTAGCAAGGAGAGATTTAGGACCGATTGTCACATGGACAGCTATAGCTACTTTGCCTGCAGCAGAGCAAGCTCAACCTGCAGCCTGGCTATCCTAACACTTGATGGACTTATCACTAATCAGGTGTTCAAAGAGGTCGTTAAACAAATGTAAATATTACTTTTCACGAGTTATACACGTGGGCAATGGCGATGCAGGACTGCAAGTAAGCTGTGGAATAGTTTTTATGTATGTTTAGTTCTCAAAATAACATTGTCAAGCCAAGTTTCATTTTCACATGTCCAAGCATTTATTGTCTGATAAACACGATATGCATACGTAGATGAGGTTTCACGAGAGGCGGGAGTATACAAAGTCACCAGAGAACGAAGCTTTCAAGAGCGTTCAGACCTACTCAGCTTCCCAAGAACATAATATACTTATTACGTCCCTGCGACGCAGGCTGACATTACGTAACGGTATGCGAGGGCTAGCAGGAGAGTTTGGATTGGAAAGAAGATGACAACAGCTAGGCGGAGGAATGTTAAACTGCATGGAAACTGTCAATTATCCGAGAAAAGCCACTCTACGCGCCAACTTTAAGTGAAAATTCCTGGGAAGCTATTACGTTTTACTTTTTCTTCAAACTTTAACATGTTCTGTGTCAAGCCATTGCCAGACAAGTGGAGTGAAATGATGGCAAACTACGTAGTGTGCCGTCAAGCAGTATTCTGAAAATGTTATATTCTGCCTACCTACAGTGAACAACCCTCGACCAAGACAAACGCAGGTGTTCAAGTGAACCGTGTGAATGGTCGAGGTCTGACGAACAAAGATTTGCCATTTGGTACTTGGCTATTATATTTCTGAGCGATATTAACGTCAATTCATTCAATCATCAGCTCTACAATGAAGTGTACCGAATATGTAGCACTTAGTACATCGACAATTTTGTTCCAGTATCTCAAAACTTAGTACGCTACAAGACTATTACTTTATACACGTTTACACGCTGGGGTTTTTGACTTATGGTTAGTTTACTCGGAGGTATATGAAGTGTGTCTACGCAAACGCGTCGAGAAGCAACTATTTAACAATGATGCACACACTTAAGAGAGGGAGTTCACAGAAAAATTTATTCACTTTAAAATGCTACGAGGTTTTGTGTGTTTTGCAGATTTGCGTTGTTATATTTTTGTTGTAATTACATTTTTTTAGCTTTGATGGATATCGCACACCTGCATATCAAAGTCCAAATTTTCAGAAAACTTTTTTATGCTAATGAAATTAAATAATTCACACGGAAGAACAGTGTCCTGGGTTACATAAACGCATGTAATATAACCATAATGGAAACATTTTAAAATACAAAAAAAATTGTGAATTTTAAGTAAAAGTGGCCAATTTTCTAAAAGAAATTATTATTATGCGTAGTTTGTACATGTTTTCAGGTAGACCTAACACTGTTCTGTGTAAATTATTTCAGTTCTCTAAGTCAGTTGATTTTCCTTTCTACCATAAAACCATTTTATGCGAATTCAGACATCGACATCCTGTTGTATAAAATAAAATAAAAATGTATGTATCGATATCAAACCGTGTCTCATGCAAAAACAAAAATTATTTTTAAAAAATTATTTTTACGAACTACCCCTCTTAAACTTTTTCCTCAAAATGATGCCGACGCAAATTGTTAAAGTTACTTATTTCGAGAAGTAATGATTAAACACTGAAACACTTAATTCAACTTTTGGACCCTGTTTGTTAAACTAATTATTTTCTCATTGAATATTTCACTGTCTTCTTGCAGTTACTGGAATAACATTACTCAGCCACGCAAATTAAGCACAGTCACGACATTGTTGTTACGTAACCCGAAAAAAACGTTTGTCAGATGACTTTGTAAACAATTCGCCTGATTTCTCATCTCAAACAGCTCAAAATTGTGTAAATCCTAAAAATATGTCTCACTTAGGCTAACGAATACAAATTTCCATAGCATCACATTTAAGAAACTGTATTTTCATTCCTTGTAAGCAAACGTCGTAAAATTTTCCAAGTACAAATTTTCCAGTACATTTTCGTTTCATGTTCGCCTATACACAGACGTTTTTGATTGGAATAATTATATTAATTAAAATACACTTCTAAATTACTTTGGCAAGTAAGTAACCTGCAATTAGCAAATTTTTTTAAATATTTATATTCCTTTCACTTCGGAACATTATCTTCAACATATGTTATACTACCGGAAGAAAAAGTATTAATTAAGTTGGTACCATTACGTAAACGGGAAACCATGCTGGAAGGCCGAACTATTTAGTTCCGCGAATCAGAGATAAAAGTTAATTCAGCGGCGCGAAATATTTTGAGTTATCGAGATAGAAGCGTGGCAATGCCTAATTAAGCAATTCAACGCCTAAAAGCTTGTTCAAAGACGTCACGAGTCACTGGCAACAGTAATGCAAAAGTATATTAAGAAAATGAACGAATAATGTATCTACAAGCGTCATTATATTTCACATTTGTTCCTGTTTTTTTACTTTGAAATTTGTGTTTTTCAGTGCGTGTTTCAAAAGCAATTTTTAAACGCATGCCGTCGGTTCACTAAGAAAAAATGTTTTGTTTTAAGAAATATATCTATCCTCGTAAACATAGGCATGTTGGAAGTACAGTGTTGATTCGTCTTTTTATAATAATGACGTATGTATAGAAATATTTTATAAAACTTATATGTTAACTTATCCTCGTGCTATCTTCTAACAATATCGACGTACATAAATACGAATTAGTAGAATCAATATTGGATAGTAAAGTGTGTAACTATTGAATTTGTTTTCTATCAGTCCTGCAGTTCTTGACATATATGTATTAAAATGTATGTATTTATTTCGCGAAATCTTCGAAATTGGGAAATTTGTGTTACTGAATACTATGTGAACCAAAAATTAAAATTCACGCTGCCTTACATGGTATTAATCATTAACCGAATGTGAATAAACTTTGGAAAATGATCCTCATATATTTCGTGAAACCTAGAAAATTTAAGGGAACAACAGTTTTTTTTTTTAATAATAAGATATAAACTTAATACATAAAATTTAAGCCACTGTGTAAGGTACTACGCGCGTACTGGAATAGACGTAATTATAATTAATAGTTACTTTAAATAGCGCATTTGATCAAATAACGTTAATTTCGCAACTGTGCAACTAAAAAACTCCGCATTTACCAAACAATCAAGTAGTACCATTTTTCTAATAACACTGTTTCCAAAGTTTGATAATATTCAATAAATGTTTACACAGATATGTGATAAAAAATATTTTAATTTTCAATTAAGAACATGTGAACGCAGCATATACTGAACACACAAACGTACTCAGTACTTAATAAAGTAATAGATTTGATGACATTCTAAAGAACGGTTCAATATGCACGTCATGCAAACAAAATGTTTTAAATGGCGGACGTTTAGAAAATGTCAAAAAGGCATGAATAAAAACGTAAAAGCCTGTTTACCTTACTAAGTACGATATGTATGCCGAGCGTGAAGCAGTACTGAAAAATCGTTCTTTACATACCTCGTGTGATCAAAATAAGCTAAAATAGCCTCTACTTCAAAGAAACGATCACAGAAAGAAAAAAAACAAGAAACGTCAAGTCAACTAAGTATTTAGTATACGTGTACCACGATTGATAAAATTCGGAAAAATTCCCTTCATATTTTTTTATACTATGATAGATATACATAAAGCCACCGTATGGAAAACATGACCATAGAGAAATAACGAATAAAAAAGTCAAATAATTTTGCTAGCAATTGTAGGTGTACCAAGTATAATGAACCAAAAAAAATTTCATCAAATACGTCACACCATGCATAAATAAATAAAACCGGCTAACATAAAAAACTAACAATGAAGAATAAAATACACAAAAGTCAAGTCAGCGTATTAAGCATAATGTGTATTAAATTTTTAATGAAACTAAGAAAAATGTTTCCTAAGATGTGACGTACCGATTCGAAACTATGAACACGCAGTATTCGTATACCAAGCAGTATTCGTATACCCAGTTAAAATTAAATGGAAAAAATGTTTCCTTACATATATATCTTATTATCATAAAAATATAAAAATTACTTCTCTTTAAAAATATGAAGATGTGGTAAACAAAATATACAAAAGTTAAGTCAGCTGTATATGTAGTGTACGTGAACTGAATTTTATGAAATTTAGGCAAATATTTCCTGGCATATTATAGTAAAACTTGAGATTGAAGTTCTTCTAAATTACTGTTCCTTAAATAGCTTGTGTAGTCAAAACATTTTGTAAATGATCACCATTTCCAACCGCCATTTCCAAAACAAACACGGAATAAACCAAGTCACAAAAGTAAAGTCAGGTTACTAAGTACTAAGTGCGTACTAAGTTTTATGAAATTCAATCTATGAGTTCAAACGTTTTATGGACACACACATAAACACGCAGAAACACACATGTTATGTACTTGCACACATACAAGAAATTAGGCCAATTAATAGAGATAATATCACACGTGATCCCGGTATATTTATTTATTTTTTTAACTCCACATTACTTTTTAAGACGTTATATATTTTACGATAGCCTTAAACAGTACGTTATAGGCCATTTTTAGTAAATGACTTAACAATATGCTAAGTCACGGCTGTTTGAACTGGAAAGCTGGCTCACAACCTATACTCTAAAGTTCTGTCGTTGGCAGGTAAGGATCACATCACTTTTTCCAGCGTTGTCCTACAAGTTCAAACGTATCGGTATATACAGTTCATATTTGGCAGGTACTCGTGTTAAATTTTTTTTTAATTTTAACCTAAATGCTACCCAGCTGGTTATCAAATATACATATAGTAATCAGATTAAAACCGTATTATTTAAAATAAAGTAATTATTTACTTTTGAAGTTAAAGTTATGGCTGGGAATTTTTTTTAAACAATTATTTTAGACGAGAGGATTTCTATAAATAGTATTTGTAAATTGAACATATTTTTTTTTTAAATTTACTTTGGATAATACAGAACTTTTCTGTTTAGGGAATGCATTCGGAACACATTTAGTTCTTCTCCAGAAAGATCTTTGAACAAACATTTACTTATATTTCTTTTATGTGTTGTTACTGACTGTACCAAATAATGAAAGGTATTTAAAAAGGGTTTTCAAAGCTGAAGCCTATATCCTTAATTATTGTATACTGGTCATATTCCATATTGCTTGTCATAAGTATTTTAGCTTCCAAATAAATAATAATAGTTTTGATTTAATATTTTTTTTTAAATAAAAATACAGAACTTCTACATTCCGCTGTAAACTAACTGATAGTGAACCAGACAAAAATTACAGACACGGGATTGAGTTTGCTAGCAAGTGCAAACTATGGTTTTATGAGCTATTTGTTTTGACTTTTGAATTTATTCTAGTCGTTTATTCAAGATGTAGCAAGTAACGAAGGAAATATTGCGTGTTTTCCAACAGGGTAATGATGACAGAAGCGTACGCCAACATCTCGCAGATGATGGCCTACTACGGCACTGAGGAGAAGCCTGGAGCGCACTTCACATTCAACTTCCTGCCCATAATGTACCTCTCCCAGTCTTCAACGGCGCAGAACTTCTTCGACGTCATTCACGAGTGGATCGACAACGTTCCCAAAGGAAGGTGGAGCAACTGGGTGGTACGTATCTTAATATAACTGTCTTGTTTTATCGCTGCATGGATAATAGCGCCTGTGTGTGCGAATATGGCAGTTGCTATGATTAGTAGTGCTGCGGCGGTAAGGACGATGAACTGGCGTACAATATTCTCGACAACTCGTCTCTGTGTGACGTGCAGTGGTGACCCTCTCAATTCATGAGGCAATATTAAAGATACAGATTCGTTGTACACGTCCATGCATCTCAAAGAATTCCAAAGAATGATTTCCATACCTAAAAGATCCACAAATTCCCAATTTACATCATTTTCGGCAGCTTAGAAATCAACTTGAAATAGAAAACTATCCCTGAACATACGTTACTTACGCATACTGAGAGATTTTCGAATAACGTTCATCGGCCAAAGCCTCTACGCGCCTTTTGGCATCGTTTAAGACAGCCACCTTCAGGCGAAGTTTTGGTATCGTAGCCGTTAAAGAAATGTAGGTTTTTTTACTGTAGAAACTCACAGGGACAGCTAGATATAGTTCGTATACAATATAGGCCTAAACTCTTTGACGACCGCTACAATAAACGGCACTAATTTCATGAACGAATTTTTAATATGTTAATTCCAAGACAAATTACACACTAACGCAATAAAGTTGATCAATACCTGTCCTAAATTTTCGTCTCTTTTCTTGTCTCCTTCTATGCGTAGATTTGCTGGAAAGGCTCTGACAGCGTTGATAAATAACGAATCGAAATATCATGACCATAAGCTCTTGCAACAATGCTGTCTGAATGAACCAAAATCAAGCCGTAAAATTATTCACAGAAATCGAGCCACGATAAAAGTTTGCAAGGTTCACAGAAAACATTTAACAAAAGCAGAAGAGGTGACTGAGGAAAACTAAATAAACAATTTGGGCGACCGAAATTGGTCTTGAATGGCGCGTTAAAGGATTGTGATAGATGAAAAGTGAAAAACATTTTATTCAGAGTTTGGTGTTACAGCAGTTCGTATGCGGCCCATATCACGCCTAGCAGCTGATTAAACTATCGCTAGATCTTCATTGGGGTGCAACGTAACATTAGCATATAATTTTCGCTTACCTGCGCAGGAACGGGTTAGCTGATGTAGTTTGGAGCGGAAGGACAAAAAAACCAATGCTATTATATATATGCACATGTACCATCGTATGGGATTTGCTTATTAGGACTGGGGAAACATCACCAGAGTTTGTGGGAATTCGATCTGGTGGAACGGAAAGATACAATATACGAGACTTTGGAAGTGTGCATAGATGACCGCTGGCGGCCTCTGAGAGCCAAACCCATTGTTCAGCAATCGTTGTGCCAGCGCATCAATTTTATGTTTCGTTATATAGAAAGTAACAATGTTTATTATAGTAGATTAATTTAATGACAGCAAGCAAGCGGGTTTGTGGTACATGTGGATTATATTATAACAGCATTTTTATAGTTGATTCCGAATAAAGTGAACACTCAAAAAAGCCCTGATTAATTTCTACTTTCTGCCAGTTTATATCTTTCCGCTGCATGTAAACATCAACATTGCCAAGTGCTTTTATTTACATAGGCTCGTGAAATGTTTACTACTACATTAAACTGCTCTGATACATTTTAGCTACAATACCTACTCATTAAATGCACGGGGCTAAATATAAAATATAATAAAAAGTAACCTTAGTTATAAATACCTGCGCGTTAAGGTTGTTCAAGTGGGGAAAAAAACATAATTTTATATTTGTATGAAATAGTGTTAGTTTTGTACACATTACTTGAGAGTACATATACCTCTAACGGAAAAAAATTAGCTCAACTAGTTTTCCCGTAATGGCACTTCAAAGTCAAAATTTGCGTATTTTTACTTCATACAAAACTTGAAAACCAGTTAACACAAAGAAATGAAAAAAATCATATCAAAACTACGCGTTACTGTCTATGGCCTGTAGCATTTAAAACCCGTTACAAAAAATGTTTATGTTAAATAAAAAATTTCAAAATTTTAATTTTTTTTGGTACTTTTAGAAATTTATTTTAAAAACAGAAATATTTTATAACGTGTTTGTATATGCTTCAAGCCGTAGACGGTGACGTGTAGTTTTGATGAGATTTTTTCCATTTCATTATATTTACTGGTTTTCAAGTTTTGTATGAAGTAAAATTATGCAAATTTTGACTTTGAAGTGACACTACGGGAAAACTAGATGAGCTAATATTTTTCCGTTAGATATTAATGTTCTCTGAAGTAATGTCTACAAAACTAACACTATTTTATACAAATATAAAATTATGAATTTTTCCCCACTAGAACGCCCTTAATGTCTCATAACGCTGGTCTCTCTCCATCGACTAATTTATACAACATGCACTATTGCCGTTACGAATCTCGTAAATGCTGTCATATTTTATTTGGATTTGTAACTTAAAACCGCCACTAAAAACAGACATAACACACGCAATTCAAGACTTCAAGTTTCGTTTAGTTCTACTGCCACGAACGACGACGCACCACTTCAGAAACAATAAATAACGTATTTTCTTAATATATGAAATTAAAAGTATATTGTTTCTAAGCTGGCAAACGTCAAACATAATTTACAGAATACCGATGGTTTCACATAGTTTGGCAATGATATTCATAGTAATTTCCAATACTTTTGAATCTGTATATACGCACAACGGACAAACACACGCAGAGACAATATATTTATACACACGCAAATGATGCAAATAGCCGGGCGGCGAAAAAACGGCGAAAACCAAGGCCATGGCGAGAACCTACCTCTGATGCCACCTGTCGGTGGAACTTTGAACTGTCTGAAGCGCGGCGCAAGCTGTAACGAGCAAGATGACGTGAGGTCGACGACAGTGTCACATTATCCTGACGCCAATCGAGTCTAATTGTACTGAAAGTAGAAATGTCAATAAGATAATAAATAAATATTTTGAAGTATATTAAATACAGAGAGGTCGATTTCATCTGATGTTCTTTCAATAATGTTGTATTCAAATAGGAAAATACACGGTACTACATGCGACGAATCGCTACCAACCATACAAGCAGTAAAGTAACTCTTAATAATGGTGACTTATATGCAGTAACAGCTAGTGATTTTTTTCAAAGGTTAAATCTTTAGTGCTCACTTTATCCCGAATGACCTATAATGGAAATTGTACTGTTTGAGTGAGATTTCCCCAACCTTACCAAAATACCTATGACGTCCTGGAAATGTAAACCTATTAGGATAGGTCCCAGGCCAATGAGTAAAGAAAAGGAAACAGAAACAGATATATTCAAGAATTTTTATAAAGTACAAGCAACTTTTACGTGAAAATTCAAACGTGTCACTCTGTAGCTTCATACATTTACTCTAAATTATTTCATTTGTCTTGTTTAAATGGTAGTTATTGTTGGCAAGCAGCGATAAAATCAAATCGCTACTTTGAAATGGGCTGGTACGAAAACTATAGAGCAGAAAATAATTTATTTGGGGGAAGTTACAATTAATGTTATGTGTACGGGTTGAAACTGCCTCTTAATTTGCACTGAAAAAAAAAGAGTATAGCTGTAGGTATCATACTATTGTTAAAATAGGGACAAAAAACAGTTTGGTTGTCGGCACTACTCTGGACAGTTCCTTCAACAATTTTTTTTGTAGAAGAAACAAAGATCCTTGTTGCTTTTACAAACCAGATGATAACTTCTACAAAACATATTGTTGAAGAAACTGTCCAGAGTAGTACCAACAACCAAACTGTTTTGCTGTCCCTATTTTAACAGAAGTATGGTACCTACAACTATACTCTTTTTTTTTTTTCAGTGTGGTGACATAAATATTTGCGTATCATTTTAACATCAAGATTTGTCTTCAAAATTTACGAAACCTTAAAATTAAATAGTATCAGGATTATAAATGTATTTTTTAAATTCAGTACCCAGAGAGGACTCCTTACATACAATGGCTTGACTTTTGATTTAATGACTCCTGAGGCTTCCCGTACGTAAGCACGTATGTGACCTCAAAGAGAGCGCATATCGATACCTGTGGACATTTCAGGCAGATGTTCGTGACGTGTGGTTTAGAGCCAGGGAGTATCATTTCTCTGGACCGCCACAGAGCTACTGACGTACCTGCACACACACGAGAGCCACAGAGCACTGTAGTTGACGTACAAAGCGCTCGTCGACGTACTATTATCGTGTGACGTCACGAGTCAAGTACGGTCAGCTCGATTTCCCTTTCATGTAGCTTACTGCCGCGAGTGACAGCTGCTCAGCCCCAATCTCCCCTCAACAACTCTACTCAAGCGAGCAATATTCTATTTCCGGATACTGATTTATCTTAAATAATGTAATGGCCCGCCTTGCATGTAAGATCTGTATATACTGCAAGATAGCAAGAAAAAGTTATGCCATCGAATTTTGAAGAACAGTGCAGCGCCCCGCTCCTTGTACGATTTAAGGATAGTTATGTACTTGCAGTGTTGTCGTACCAGAGTTTTCATTGACCCAGTAAGATGTGAGCAACCCAATAACGAAAGGATAACGTTAGATATTGAAATGTTATTTTGAAACCTAGCAAACATTCTCCGCTATAAATAATTGTCCGTAGTCATGTCTGCTAGAAGAACGTGTTCCAAATAGGAAAACTAGAAACTTTCCTTACGCCTGTTCTTTTAGTACAGCTTGAAGCAGACTTATATTCCCTTATATTTAATTGTACTGGCAAATTGATGGTGATCGTATGTACACCCTTTAAATATGTTTTTTTACAAGATTTTTAAAGCGTTGATAAACAAAGTACTTTTAAAAATTGGAGAACTCAATATTCTAAAGCAATGTTTTACGTGCAGTTTGTTACTATTACTGCGACTACATTTACATAAACCATAGAAGCCAAACTTTATTTTAACATCGATCAGTATAATACATTTGGTAAACTCTACAGGCATGTACACAAGTTATACAAAACATATTGATATGCTTACATGAATTTGTAGGCAAGAAATATTTTATTTGATGAAATATATTTACTTATTTAATTAAAATCTGTATCTAACACAATGCAAACAAGTTCAGTCACAAATAACCTTTGCTTTTCCTTACGTTACATACCACTAAATATCTCATTTAAATGAATTGTCGCTTGTTTGAATTTACTTTTTTCGTGACGTCCTCTAAAAAACATGTTACTAGTAGTTTCTAAAATAAGCACAACTTATCAGTTGACAAGAAACGTATTAAGTATAGAAATCCAACATCAGTTATTTACTGTAACCATATAAGTGAAAAAATATGATTCCTTAATTTCAAAATATCAATTTCTTGCGTTTGAATAAAGTGAAGGAGAAAACAATCAATCCTTTTTTTAACTTCTAAAGTACCCCAGATTTTTAAACCACTATATTCTGCAAAACTTGACTTACCAACGCTTACAAAGAATAGGTCTCACCCGCAACAAAGTAAATTCTTAAATGTATTGCAAAAAATAATATTTCCGGCATATTGATTTGAAACTTCTTCTTCGCAGCTTCGGTTGTGTAGTCAATTTGCAGGGTTAAGTATGCCTATAAACTCGAAAAGGTATAATAAAGTCAGAGTAACAAAACATACCTTTTTATTGCTAGAATTTGTTTTTATTTTGACATACACCAAACATCAAAATCAGAGACAACCCGAAGAAAGCATTCATAATTTATTAAAAGCGATTATTTCTGTAATAATATTACAGTGAACATCAAAAACAAAAAACTGCAATAAATAAACGTTTATGGGAACGCTACGAACATTAATCTACATTTTTGGCGGAAAACTACAATTGTAATATATTGTTGTATAAATGTCTATTGTTTGGGTTTTTTCGATGTAACACAAATTTTTATTAAGCACAAATTGTGTTACTTATCGAAAAGTGACCTTAAAATCAATTTCACTAGTTATACTAGCTATTATTGACGAAGAAGAACCGAACCTTGAAAGCAAAAATAAACGAAGGAAAATTAAATCAAATAATTTTTTGTCAGCCAGTAATATTGATTGATACAAAGAATCTCTGCAGTGCTCAGATAAACAGTGAATTCAGCCGCCGCATGGTGATACTGATGAATTCTCTGATATTTGTTGCTAGCATTCTGCTTACGTATGATAGCAGTTGTGAACGAAAATGACAGGTCCCCGGGCAACTGAAACGTGTATCAATGGTATTGTGTTCGTCATGCTGATAATAAACCAAACACGAATAACTTCGTGAGGTAATACTTGAAAGAGAAAAAAAATAGTAAAGTATCTGTATCAATTATGGCAACTACAACCACCATTGTGGTCTAACGGTCACGATGCTTGTCTCCAGACAAGGTGATACGGTTTTGATTGCCGCCGAGCGTGTCACCAATATTCACATGTGGGAATCGTGCTAGTACGATGACATTGGCCGGTGGCTGTTTATCGTAAATCTTCCATTTTCCTTATCCCCCATTCACAGAGCAACTCCATGTTCACACCATGATTCCCCTCTTTGACTCTCAAAATCTTAAATGTTACGAGCCACCCGAATCGCTTTATTCATTCTGTTAGTATTCATACAAGCAATCCTTTATGCTTGTTGCTGATTCTAAAGTCATTGAAAAAGGAAAATAATAGTACAATGTCGGTATTAAGGATTTTTCCTCTAAAGCATGCTACCTCCCAAAAGTCAGGATTTCAAAAGTAATTAATTTGCTTAAACGGTTAGGATACCCACATGATGGAGCAACAAATCGGGCATGAAAATGTCATAGTTCATGATATTTTCTTAATTTTAACATGAATGTAGTTGCAAACACAAAAACTTTTCAGAGAGCTTAGTCTTGTCGAAACAAGCAGTTTTCGCCAAACTCCTAAAATAAGTAACAGACAGCGTGTGTCGAGCCGCTTAGGTTACTTGCAATACATGTGCATAAGTAGTTGTGCGGGTTGCGGTCGTGTGTGAGATGCATTTATAAATATAAGTATTAAGTGATTGCAATGCATACCGCTTGTTTCAATGTCCTACGAGCACAACAGCAACTTCGATCGTTGTTACTGGCAGTGTACCTCTGAACAGAGTCGTCTGTCATTTGTCTGTGCCAATGAGAACATTGTTACTGAGTCACCCTATGCCTGTGCATAGCGCGTACAACCGCAAAACGACGAGAGTTAATAACAGCCAATCTCTGATCATGAAATGAAGCCTCACGTGTCACATAGGGATTGAAGCAAGTTCGTCTTAAACATCAATGGCTTTACTCATGCTAATAGCTGATGAGCCACGTACTAAATATTACTGTTGGTCACTGCACCAATGGGTATGATGATAGTTGAGCGGTTAGCTCCAAAAGAAAGATCACATTAAAATAAAAAATTATTAATATATATATATTTAGTGATTCATGCAATGAGGGCAAATTACAAACTAAATTAGTATTTTGGACATACGCCATTGCAGCAAATGGTGTGGCATAGGAAACCAGAGAATACACTCGAACAAACATAGCAGTAAACAAACAAATGGACTTTGTTTGCAACTGGCAAACGTAGACAAATATTTACAATTCTACGAGTTATTCAGTCAGTGAGTTAGAAAACTCAAAGTCCTTTTGGTTGTTTACTTGTCTGTCTATGTGTTCCTCTGGTTTTCTGTGACACATCTTTAGCTGCAATGGGGTATCTCCTAAATACTTCTTCAGAAATATATTTAAAGATAAAATACATTGTTCTTTTTTTATATTGGTTAAGTACAGTGTAGCTGATGTCTAAAAAAACCGTACAACTCTGTTGGTAAATAAAGCACAACATCATGTTCCATATGATTAAAACTTTGTATGTGTGTTTAAAACGTAATCTGTAAAACGGCCACATACAGGTTGTAACAAGTATTTGGTTCACCAGTGTAACAAACACGGATAATTAAAATATCCCAATGAAAATATTCCCGAAATTAAGAATAATATGGTGGATTATTTGGACTGTTCCCAAAATATGTCATATGCGGTGTATGCTGGACTTGGAGCAAACGCTTGAATTGTGTGTGTCAGTTCGGGAACCACGACCAGCAGCGGGTGGCGACAAGGTTCGGCTCCGACCTGGCAGACGGCATCAACGCCCTGCTGACACTGCTGCCCGGTACTGCCATCTCCTACATGGGCGAGGAGATCGCCATGGTGAACACCTTCCTGACTTGGAACGAGACTGTGGATCCTCAAGGTCTGAACGCTGGGCCAGACAAGTACCAGGGCTATAGCCGTGACCCTCAGCGCACGCCCTACCAGTGGGACAACACCACCAGTGCAGGCGAGTCACATCACCTTACTTTCCACTACCACACATTACTTGAATGTAATGTAGGATAAACAATAGTAAACACAATTTTTAAATATGTTCGATTAGTGAAGGAACCCAATGGTTATTTCATGTTAACTCATGCATTCAGGTACAATATATGAACGGATACAACAAAGAAATTATAGTTAAACATTAGCAGTATGAACTACAAATTCGAAAACTAATCTTCAAGTATAAAGATTTTGCTAAACAAGTGTTAGAATGCCCTAGAGTTAAGCAAAACAAATTTTTAATAAGCATAATATAGCTTGAACAGGACCGTACGAAATCTCTTTAAGTATAAAGTTCAGCGCTGAAGCGACACGCCCAATAGGAGAGTGGTAATCTCAGTTCTACCTATTGAGTACCGTAAATGGGGTCCAATGAACATACATCTACAAACAAATAGTACAAAGTATTTCTGGAAAATTCTTTAGGATGACATACAGTTCACCTTTAGCACTTAATACCAGCATCTAAATATGCTAAAAACATAAGAATGTATTCGCCAGTTAGCCTTCACAGTGTCCACAAATGTAAACCACTTCATCGTCATCACTGTCAACGCCAGCGCAAGAGTTGTGAGCCCACTTAGAACATCTTGAGCAACGTATACAACCTTCACTTGAGTTAGAATATAAGTCGTAGCAATAAAAACACTCGGTATTATCGTCTTGACTTGTTTTGTTTTCACTTGCGCACTCGAGACGAAGAGACGTTACATTCTTCTTTGTTTTCTTCTGCTGTTAGTTTAAACGTAGGTATTTCGGCATACTAGCTGTGTTCATTTTCTTAGTAGCTTGTTTCTGGGCTTAAGCTAATCCTTATTTGTATGGAGATGCGGTCAGAATTGCTGTTGTCCCCCTCTTGCGTTTTTTACGTTTTTCACCTTGAACTACCTTGGGAACTGGCAGAATGTTTTCAGGAGAACAGTTCAGGAAAGTAGGCCTAGATATGGTAGACCTACTCTCACGGGACATTCCAGCTAGGAGCACTGGCAACTGTGTTTCGGGTTCTGCAATTGTAGAGCTTGAACAGCCATCCTGAGGCTCATCAGTAACAGGAAGTTGCTTGGGTTGTGTAGTGTTGGGAGAATCACTTCGCAGGCTTACGTCGGTAGTGTCTGAAGGAAGGAAGTCTACTTCAGAGAACACATTCTGGACAACCGGCCAAATCCCAGTCTTCCTGAATCCATTTATGGCAGTCAATATTGTTGCAGCTTGCAAATATGCTGATCCAAACAGAGGTGCAACTTTTCCCGGAATAGGGAGCGCAACCATTTTTTTCACTTCATCCTCATAATATTTGCTGAGAGGCTTCATGAAAGAGGCATCCAGGGGCTGGAGACGGTGGGAGCAGTGAGGTGGGAAGCACAACAAAATAACATCCGTTTCCCTGGCAGTGTCAATCAGTTGAAGATTTTTAGTATGCGATGCGTGACCGTCAAGCAGAAGTAGCACTGGTGATTGTTTGGAAGCTCCAGAGAAGGTGACAAATTTCTCAAACCACGAAAGAAGTGATTCTTTTGTAATCCAACCTCTATCTACAACCTCAGCCCAAGATCCAGGTGGTAGTCCTATTTGAAATTCTTGTTGCATTCGTTTTCTCGGAAATACTAGCATAGGAGGTAAATAGGCACCTGCAGCTGAAAAACAAATTTCTGCTGTAACAGTTTCCCCTTATTTCAGCTGAAGTCACTTTTCCGAATTGGGGTCTGCCTTTCTGAGAAATAATTCTGGAATGAACTTTGGGATTAACAGTGATTCCCGTTTCATTAACATTAAATAAGTTTCTATGCCTTAATTTATAAAACCAAAATAAAGCAGCAGAGATAATTTTTATGCTCTCCAAAATCATAAAGTTAAGTTGTGAAAAAATTCTTACATAACAGATGCCGTTATCAGATATGTTTCAGATGATAACTATCCCTTACATCCATCTAACAAGTTGTGAAACAAGAATCGGAACACCAGAAATACTACGGTCTCGCAACAAGTACCGAAGTAAGCACGGGGCAAAATTGAGTAGTACCCCGTTTTGCCCCATGTAGAGTATTTTATGTTAAACCTTTTATCTAAAGAAAACGAATTTTAAAATATACACTTCCAACCATGAAATGATGTGAAAGAAACACACTTTCATAACCAACATTAATATTAAATTAATATGAATCAGTAGTATTGTTTAACTTGCTCAACTTACCACTTAAAAATTGCATACTGTACACACGAAAATAGCATAGTGTCACTTCCAACCAACTCCAAACAACAAGATGGCTCCGTATGGGTCTCGACGGTGTGTTTGAGTGTAGCGTTGAAGTTCCGCCGATTGTCAACAGGTTGCAGCACTTCATTGACAGGAAAAGGAGGTACCCTGTTATGCCCCGCTCCCCGTCTTGCCACTGTTTATTTTGCTAAACGCGAAAATGTCAGAATTTCGTCGCACAACTAAATGCTGTTTTAGAGCAGTACCGTAACTTCGTCATAAACAGAGCATTGCCAAGTCTAACGTTTGTCTAGCTTTGTAGTTGGCTAAATGTAATATTAAGGTATAGATATTTAGACAAAGTAGTTGAAATGAAGTAGATTTATTTGTAAAAATAAATTTTATTTAATGTGATACTATCACGACTCTGTTTACCCTTAATCCACCACATACGAGTCCTGAACAAAAGCACTACCAAAATAATTGGGATTGATAATTTTTCACTCTGAAATGTGCCCTCGCTGAGATATCGCAACTGAGGTTCCTGTGCCTATTTGCATCGTAGGTTTCTCCAGTAACCCTAAAACGTGGTTGCCTGTGAACAAGAACTACAAGACATTGAACCTGGCAGCGCAGATCGCAGCGAACATAAGCCACTACAAGGTGTATCAGCAGCTGAATTCACTCCGCAAGTTGGAGACAATACAAAGAGGCTCCTTGAATGTGCAAGTCATCTCCGAGTGGGTGCTTGCTTTCTCCAGGTAAGGCAGAACTCTCTTACCTCACATAAAACACCCATCTCTAAAATGTATAAAAAAATATGTATGTTAAATTATAGAAAAATTTTGCTCTCTATCGTTCTTTTTGATGTACTCGATTTATATACAGATACTGATTTGACACTTATCTGAAATAACATAAACAAACCTTAGTTATTGTCAAGGTTATGTATCTTATAATATGAAATTGATGTTCTGGTTTCAAGTGTCTGATAACTCTTCGTTCGAGATATACTGTGCTTGAAAAAAACTAATAAATCACTACTTAAAGAATTATAAGTTTTTTTTTAAAGTAAATTCTATTAGAGCGGTTTCTGTTTCCAAATGTTAAAACTTTTAACTAAGAAAGTGTAGCTAATTCAAAACAATTATTTCTTCTGCAACAAAAATGTAACTTCAAAAAAAAAAAAAAAATACTGATGTCATTATTTAAAAAAAAAAAAAAAACTATATGAAACTGATTTACTGTACAGCGAGGATGTTACGTAAATTACAATAGTTAATAGACCCTACTTGTAATTACTAAGAAACTTAACACAGTGACCAAACTTTAAACTCGTATTCGTAGGACTCAGGTTCGGTTCACGATTTGGCAATCATGATTACCGTTTCTTACTACAAGCCATCGTGAAATTGCTACATCACTGTTCTAACAATTGGTCACAGATCTAATTAGCTTGCCCTTCTTCATACGGAACTTAAAACGCTACGTACTTGCCTTTTTAAAGTAAGTACT
>PNEQ01021289.1:54653-71399 GCA_003012365.1 Medauroidea extradentata
TTTTTTTTTTTTTTTTTTTTTTTTTTTTTTTTTTTTTTTTTTTTTTTTTTTTTTTTTTACAAAACCCACAATGATTCTCATTGACGGGCGAGGTTTTACTGTAGGGTAGAAAAACTGATTAGCAAGCACTAATGATCCTACAAATCTCTAATCTTGTTTGTCCTCAGTACACCTACGAGATGGCTCTCTCAAGCTAAATCTCATGGAACGCGTAGAGTGAATCTTGTGCGAGATTAGGAAGTATTTCATGAAAAGTGTATTGCACAAAACGAGTGTCCCTATTAGTCGTCCTGCAAGTCATGTGATCAGTTGTGCATTATGTAGAGAAGAAGGTGAAGAGCAGTGTGCACAGTTAAGCAAAGATAAAACAAACAACATTTTAGTATCGCTAAAAGAACTTTTCATGAAAATAAAGTAGGACACAAAACTTGTTCTGAAATACTAGAACCACGGATTAGAGGCCATCAAATCTTCTCATTCGAAGAAGTAGATCTGAAACGATATTGGTTTGGAGCATTTTCTGAACGATTATCTAGATATTTACGTAGCTTTTTCGTGTAATATTTCTCAATCCAAGCCACACTTTTTGCATTGTGGACAAGCACGGCAGGCCCTGTATCTTACACTGTAAACATTTTTGTACTCTCAGAAAGAAAATCTTTGGAAACCCAGTTGCCAAAGAAATTCGTTGTACAAATTCAATGCTTGTCCTTGTAATAAAATACGAAGTACGTGTTTGTAAAATTACAAGGAATAGCCTTGTAGTTGTACTTTCAGTAAGGAAAAAAATTGAAATGCTCATAGTACTTCGTTAATAACACTGAATTATCTATGAAATAACTTTTGAATAAAGTCGTTTTGAAAAAAAAAATAATAAAACTTGGAGTTCGTAAGTTTCGAACTAACGCTGCGCACAGATTCTACGCATTTTACCCCCTAGAACACTTTGCCTTCTGTACTGCTTAGTCTTTATTTATTTATATATATTCAATGTACAGTTCAGTTATAATTCTTTCTTTTAAAGCGCACAATTAATATAAACCTCAACTTTATTCCATAAAAAAGGTTTTTCCACAGGTTGTGATCTTTGCATAAGTATTTTCCGTCGACCAATGACTTTAGTAGACTGCACATTTTTTCTATGAATTTTTGCAAACAAAATCCTTTTAACATTATAAACTAATAATTTTACGAGGAAAACTTTTCAACCTTTTCTCAAAAGTTTGTACGACTACAAAGAAGTGCCTTGTCATATTTTACAAAAAAAAAAAATACAGTGCAGGAACTGTCGGTATCCAGGTACAAAGTTTACCTATGTAGCTTTATAAACTAATGATTTCAAAAAGAATGTCTTTAAAATTTTGCAAGAATTTGTAAAAGTAGTTCAAAGAAATTATTTGCAAATTTTAAATTTTTTCATAGTGTGTACGTAGGATCAGGAATCAACAACATTGTTCGAGTGGACAGATTTTTGTCTTCGTTTTAAGATATTTTTCAAAGATTTCATACTCTTCAAGCACTGAAGTTTTATCCCAATTTTAATACACCTTCGTAAATGAGCTCAACTCGACAGCAAGAATATTATAAGAGTAAGGGAATATTAATATAATACTTGGCAAGAACTGTAACCAGCAATGATTTGCCCTTTGTACGAATATTTTGTGAAATAATGTGCATCATAAGGTATTCATTCTCCTGTAAGTAGTTCACTGAATATTTTATTGAAAATACACACACGTCTAACTGACGTAGACTGTTAAAATACAAAATTTAGATATTCATACAGGTTTACACATTATAAGCTTAGATTTTCATTTTCATGTTTTCTAAAACGAAAATGTATGCTCTGTCCACACCAGGCATTGGTTACTTGTTCGAAAGACTCAACTGGTTGTCCATGACGGCAAACTGCTGCCAACTCGTATTCCCAAGATTAAATTTAAAACCCCTCACTCCCGTTGCAAGAGTATAATTCTTAGTGTGTTTGTAGCATTCCACCGAACCTGATAATGTATGTATGAAAAAACGATTAAATGCGAAAGGCAGGTAAAACGCAATGGATTCTACATGATGATCCAGGATAATGATCTTTATACGTTGTGATAGTACATAAATAATTAAGTCTAAAGTGTGTTATTAGTGTTTATGTTACGTTGTATCTGGTGGGAGAAATGTTGCACCTGCAAATCCTAATTGTTTTCTTTTTTTAGTTTAACCAATTAATTCTTTGTTTTTGTTTTAACCGTTATTCAGAATGCCGTTGCTTAGTATGACGTGGTATTTCCATTCCTTTCTTATTTTAAGAAACAAAATTTCACAGTGAATTTTCAGGATATCATTAAAACATCACATACGCTTTACGGAGAAATAGAAATAACCTATGTGTTAAATGTTGTTACCCGTGTTTGAGCCGTCCGTAGCGAGGAAGCTTTTAAAAAACACCCACTTTGTTCCACTAGGAGAAAAAACTTTGCTACATATGAACCAGTAAGGGTACACGATTAAGATACTATTTTTATACCTACTGAGTTTTAAAAAAATACATTTACCCGTGACACTTAATGTATAATTGTTAAATACATTATTATCGGTAACAATGATATTAGTTGTATTTACTTAAATATTAGTTAAGGCGGCGGCCAATCTACGCTTCAAATGCGTTGCAGTGTGTTCGTAACTAGGTTTTTTGTACGAAAATATTCCACATGTGCCCATTGTGCCAACGTACGAAAAAAGAAGTAAACTTCAGACAAGGTCGGAACCTTTGTGTTTCGACGCGAAGCTCATTAAAAACACTGTTTCTAAGCCCTCCAACACGGCTAAAATAGGCTTTTTTAGACTTCCGTACTTCAAAATGTACTAACCGGATGTATGTGAAACTCAGATTGCGACCTGCACTGAACTCAGTTGCAGACTTTCCACCAATGAAATTATATGGTCACCGCTTAGTGTCCCGTAGTAATAACCGTTCGGCGGGAAGCTTGCACGCTAGTTCAGCGCTTGGCTCGTTGAGGCGACGCGGCATATGATGCGCGCTTCAAAGTCGACCTTACTGCTCCGTCACTTTTGATTCTCTCACGGGAATTAAACGAGGGTCCAGGGTGTTACAGGTGGGCAACCATACCCGGTGATAAAAGTGTCGTCATGGCGAGCATGGATAAAGTGTTTATCGTTTTAAAGCACGTCTGAAAATCAGTCGCGATATTTAATGTATCACATATAATGGATTTTCAAGTGAACTGTGTGTGTCGGGTTAATGTTTTCATAATGATTACTACAGAGCTGAAGCTGCACATAGAGGTTTTTCCACTTTCCTTTGTATCCACGTATTCATCTGAATGAAAATTACTGCCACGACTTCTGACACTCGTAATATGTATTTCTGTATCAAATCACTTTCCTTGTAATGATATCCAGGTTGGTTGGTTCTGATCATCTTTCGGAACAAGTATTTATTATTTACAACAAATGAAGACAGAAACTTTCAAACAGGGCTAGAATATTACTGTAGCTATACAATAAAATACATTAAATACCAATATTTATGAACTTTCGGTCAATTTTCAAATTTTCATTTGTGTGTGAAGTGACACTGAGTAGTGCAATGTTGACCAAGTAAGTATATGCTATGTAAGTTTGCATTAAATGTTGTTCTCAGGGAACTGAAAGGTGAGGATACCATCGTGGTAGTTGTGAATTTGGGGATGCCGGATGCGGAAGTGGACCTCACCAAACAGTTTCCTAGTCTGCCGAAAACTGCAAACGTAGCCACAGCTAGTGTGAATTCCGGATTCCTGAAAGGGTAAGTAACATTTGAGTAATAAAGTGAGGCTTACGAATAATGAATTTGTTTGTATGTATCATTTTAAGCATCTACCAGAGAAATCACGTACTGCGTAAAGCTCATTTAATACAACAAAAGCTCACGGGAAATGTTTATTGTATGCTCCGTTTCATTGGGGTTCACACATGCCGTAGGATATTCTTTAGACTTTTGTACATCCGCATTTCACTTGGGCAACGAGAAGTCTCACACGTCATGCTAATAATTTGTGATTGGTAGAGATATGAAAAATTCGTGTTTTTAATATTGTGACAAGCTAGAATCCACTGACAAGTATATACCCCGTGCACAACATGTGATTACTTTGACCACGAGCCTTCGTGTGATGTTATTAACGTGTGTAACCCCACCATACCGAATATATATATATATATAACTTATATATATATATATATATATATATATGTGTACCAGCTACAAAATATTTTCTGGGTATTTGCCCAGCGAAATTTATTTCGTGGTCATTAAAAGAATATTTTTGTGTACACCACTAAAATATTGTGACGCCCTCCCCCCACGAAATTATTTTCCGATTGATAGAAAAAAAATTGTAGGGAAGAATTTTCATACAAAACTATTCTTACAGTACACAGGAGGTAGGTCACTCTTTCTGTGGACCTTTTTCATGACTGGCCAAAAGCATTATTCGTGGAAGGCCTCGACATAATCGGTCAACGGAGGACGTCAAACAAATCTACAGCCTCTTATATTCTAGTTAGTTTGCAGATAATAACAAGAACTTTGCACGTCTTTAGTGATTTGTTTAAACGTGTCTAATAATCGTACTACGGTCAAGTTTAATACGATTCATTATTGTGTTTTCGAAAATACGATGCCAGCAAAGTTTTTTTTTAAATTTTCCCTATCTATAAATAAACTAAAAATATTTAACATAATTATTTATTTCTCTTTCCTTCTTTTTCTGGAACTCTATTTTTTTTTCATTATTATTTTTGCTTAAACCATCTTGGTCGAATGACTTTATAATTTTTTTTATTTAACACTTTATCACATGTTAACAAGTTAAGTCATGTTATTAGGCAACTCAAGTTTCGTAAGGTAGACTACTATGAGATAAATTTTTCATATTAATCTATATCACTTTCATACAGGTCGAAAACCACACTCTGTAACTCACGAAGAGAAAAATCGTTAACGTAGTAAAACATCTTCGTTGGTATTTAATTTTTTTGAACAAGAAACTTAAATCATTTAAAGAAATAGTAGTTTTAAAGATTAAATAATTTATTGTAAAAATATATTTATATATAGGCTACTTATTTTAGTGATTGAGTATAATAACACTAGAGTACTTAATATTACATGAAATCAGTGTTCTTAAGGACAGAGTTTAGAGTAAAAATAAATTTTTTGTTTGAATGTATTATTTTCCTACATAGTTTATTTTATCTTATCGTAATTGTAGCAATAATGAATGTCGGTCGATATGTGCAAAACCAAATAATATTTCAGACAAATAAAACTTTGCTTTTCACTAAGACTTTACATTTAAACAAATCGTGTGAACAACCAAATTCCAAGTTCTTGAACATAACCAAAATTGAAATATACTATTTGTGTTAAAAATACCCATGACGGGCTCTGTGATGAATACAATTTGTAACGTGGTATGTTAAAATGTTAAAAATATAATTTTAATGATAACACCCAGAGCACGTGAAGACGTGTTGCCATTTTTAATAGCCGCAATAATTTATTTTCTTAAAATATTTTTATAAGGACAAAATTAATAATGGTTTTATTTGTATATGTGCTGGTAATGAATATATTGAAGCACAAGGCTTGACATTAAAAACTGGGAAAAATTACTGTTTGTTTCCTTCTCTCGAAACTGACGAGTATTCGTCATTTTGTAGCTGATTATATCGTTTTACAACTCAACAACTACAAATAGTCCCGCGGGAAAAATGCAAACTACCGCTATGTTGTCCTTGACAACCGCGTGCACCACAGCACCGGGCATAATACTGTGGCACAGGCAGCTGGCTCGGTTTTCGCCTCGCTACGTTTCCACTGACCATGTGCCATGAACTCATGTCAGGCGCAGTACATTTCCCCTCCCTGTGACGTGTATAGGCCTACCTACTACTAGCGCCAGACTTCTTTCCCTCACGGGAGGACTACTTGTCGAGGTCGAATAGTAATAAGTTGCATCTGAGGTTATATGGTTATCTATTAGCCTGTACTTAGTTTCATTTAAGATGTTTTCCGAGTTCACTCACATGCATGGCTACTTAAACCACCATAACTAACTTTCCATTCAGTGTGACAAGATCTATGATCGTCTTTGTAGATAAAGTAACGTACGTAATAATTATTTTCTTGACATGCTATAAATCATGTTTTATTATTTCTTTTTTCAGTGACAAGATCAGTCCTGCATCTTTTAAGCTCGTTCGGAAGGCAACGGTTGTATTGAGTTCAGGAACAGTATGATGAGTTGTCATACGTAAGAATTGTCGACTTTATGAATGTACACATTCTTAAAGCGAATGAAAACCACTTTGAATAATAATTCATAATTGAGAAGCAACTTCATTTTTGTTTAGGAAATTTATTTAATGCACATTTGTATTATGTTCTTATTCACAGTTACACAGATAAGTCAAAATGTCCAATATGAATGAAGTTATTGTCCTATTTAGAATGCATTATATACTAATTCTAACAACTGTAGCAACGTACACTGTGTGTTGCATGGACATTTAACTCTGTTTTCCTTTTATTTTTATAAGTAACCTTAAATGAATTTGATATAAAAATACGGAAATAACCTGTATTGGTAATATCTAGCACCACGTCTTTGAAAAACCTTCGCAAGGTGCGCAAATTATTAAGTAAAATGTTGGGAAAACATGCTATTGCAGTGACAGGCAATCTTTTAGAACCAATACTAAGCTAACGAATATAACAAAGGAAAAATCTAACCGAATTAGTTGAAGTCAACGCAAATATAAATGATTAAACATAATTTATATATTTGCTTGTTACAGCTGAGTTCGGCTTGTTTTACTTATTCCTTGATCATTTTTCTTGGTTTTCGGATAATACATGGCATTCCAAAGAAGTGTACCCACAATATTTCACTAAATTAAAAATTAAAATTTTGTTTTAATTATTTTATATAGTAGTAAAATAATTTTATAAGGGGCAACTGATTGTAAAATTATTTGTTCACAATAATTATACAAAGGTACTTCAATGCAATTGAAATTAAAATAAAACAGTTAAGTGTATATATATATATATATATTTGCCTACAAATATTAGACTTCCCAAAAAATGGTTTTAGTACATATTTATTTACACACCCTGAATCATGAAAGAATACCTATATGTACATATACATACACTGAAAAAACACACACAAGTAAAGAAAATTTAATAAAACAACGCTCACCAATCTTTCTTAAGTATCATGTAGGCCACAAACTTTGTATTAGCGCTATTTTCGAGCTACAAAAATTGTACGATTATAAATAATATGCACATTAATTCAAAATACAGGGTGAGTCGGGAGGAAAGGTAGCCTACATGGTTTGAGGGGTGATAGTACTGGTGATACTGAACAAAATGTTTCTGATAAACATTATGCCCTTTTCTTAGCCGTTTCAGAGAAACAGAATGAAAACAAGGAACGGGAAATGTGCAGGTGACGGGAAATCACGATATTGGTATCGTATGTTTAGTTTAATTGTGTACATTTCCCCACAAAATACGTTCAAACACTCCACCAACTTCAATGCATTTTGCTGCTCTGATAGACAACTGCTGTGTTGCTGATCTCAGCTCATTAGTAACTTGGCTTTACTTGAGCACAAGCTTGGTAAATACGAGCGAGAAGTTCCTCCCTTGTGTCCACCCTGCGCGTGTAGACTTCGCTTTTAAGCCAAACCCACACACAGTAATCCAATGGGGTAAGATCAGGTGACCTCAGTGGCCAAGCAACACTGTAGTTCCCAATACTAGGGCAAGCACTGTAGGACTGAGACTGGGGTAAACAACTGCACCATGCTTCAAACTTGACAAAATTTGCATTTCAGGCAGTTATTCCTCACGATATATATACTGGATTACAGTTTATACCGAAGTTGCCTCAAATCTTTCCCACATGCTGCATCTATCGGCGATACCACTCATACATACATTATAGACGTATTGTTTAGCAAGCCTCAAACACGTGTTTGTAGTAAGCGTTGATATAATCGTGAACTATCTAAATATAAAACTAGCTAAACTACCAGTCGTATTCAAAATAACGTATTAGCAAAATTACACCTAGCAAAATCATCCTTTTCGTATTTTAGCACCATCAAATTATGGCAAATATATCGCAAATGTATTGTTGTACATGCACACGCCGCGTGTTTCATGTTTAGTGGTAGTAAACCACATGGTCCGTACAAAACGTAAAAGGAAACATATTTTGTTTGTGAATATTTGTATACGGAAATGATAGACTGCAATGTTGCAAGGGCAAACACAAGAGTGTGCTGTTAAATCTACAATACTAAACAATATTTTATAGTGTTTATTTTAAAAATGTTAGTAATTGTGGTCACTATGACTATTAGAGTTAATGTACGTGCACACTGGTGTGAAACAAAGAGAAGAAAATCTAAGCGGTGCTTCTTGATTATCCACACTTTGCTGCGTAAAGAAGAGATGTGGAGCGACGAGCAGTACAGCCAAGAACTCGTATTGTGCGTGGGCAAATGGCCGAACAGCCTCTGTAAAAGGCCGAAGGATTTCCAGGAAGCCACACATCTTATATTTTCCTCGTTTCGCCTATCCTGCAGTGAGTGGGCCACTCATGTCACTACATGGAACTTATTGCGGCGGGAAAAATTCGCAACTATTCTCTGCGTTTCGCGCCAGTGGGTATGCGCCTTTAAAGACCTGTATTCATATTGAGTAAAATATTTTTCTCATAATGGTAGGCCTACTGTTGAAGTTCTGTAATTTTAGAATGTCTAAAACAAAAATTTGTCTCTTATAAAGTTAGTTTCTTAACACTGCATGTAACTCGTTTAATGACTATATACTGTAGTTGGTGTTTAATGTCGTAAGATCATGGGCTTAAATCCCGTCGAATTTGAGAAATTTCTCAGGTTACAGAACATTACGTCAAGATCTCGAGAAAACATACCAGAATGAGAGTGTTCGGTGTTTCTGAAAATAGGAGTGCCAGGAATATAAAAGAATGTTGAATTTGTTGACGAAAAGGAATTGTCAGTAATTTAATATGGAGGATTTTCTTACGAAGCAAAACCAAGTGTCCGTGATTTTATGAAGATTTCTGGAAAATTGATTTTCTGTATTTCCCCAATTCCAAAGAAAATTTTTCTAACAATGTGCCATAATTTTAGTCCCATGCTCTGCAAGACGCCATTCCAGTCGCTGGTAGGGTTAGCTATTGCACTGCAGTCACAAATGACGATGACAGGAGAGAGAAGGGTAACGGCCAGAGACGTGTGCTGTCCGACAAACTCAGTAACAAACTGTAGTTGGACTGACAATAACGTGTAACAGCAGCTTGCGAACAACTGTGTGAGGTTCCACAAGTATTCAGAGGAGAGTGAGACAACATGATTCGACGCTGTCGTGCCTGCGTTGAGGTTGGACAGCACGATTCGAACATTTCTTATTAAAGTATTCTCTTACACACACACCCTGCACATGTGTTGAAAACTTGCTGCCTTCAAACATCTTAATGTATTTCTTCCATTCTGTGGCGATTGTTCGTTCACTGTTAGAAAATCTTTCCGTGAAATTACAGAAAAGTACTGGCAAATAATTATCCATAAATCTTCGTAAAATAACGGACACTCAGTTTTTCTTAGTAACGGAATCGTCCGCAAAAATATATTAAATTACTGGTACTCGAGAATACGACATACTCTAATTTACTATGTTTTCTTCATATATTTACATACAATTTAGTAACCTGAAAATTTTTTCGGATGTGCTGGGATTTGAATCAACGACCTCTAGCCACTGTGGCAAAGAGACCAACTGTATAAGAAACCATTTTTTGACATCCTGATTTTACAGAACTTCATTGGTATCGTTATTAAGAAAATATATTATTCTATATAAATAAATAACTTTAAAGTTTAGTACCCACTGGCGTGAAATGCAGAAAACTGGTGCGATTTTTATTCAGCTGTTATGAAGCGAGGAGAATAGAAGATGTGCGTGGCCTCCTCGGAACACTTCAGTCACTTACTGGGCTGTTCGGCCCTTCGTCCACGCGCTATACGAGTCCTTGGCTGTATTTATGGTCGCTCCTCATCTCTACCTTTCGCGGCAAAGTGTAGACAACCAGGAATCAGCACTTAGCTTCTAATATCTTAGCTTGCCTTCTCTTCTTTTAGATTCGCACAAGTGTGCATGCACATTAACTCTAGGAGTCATAGTGGTCATTAATTAATAACACATTAAAAAAAAGAAACACATAAAAATACACTTTAAAATTGTACACATATATTTCCATGAATTTGTGGAAATTTACGGTCAAACATCCGTAAACTGGCAATACGGACAAATTTACACAAACAAAAAATTACGGAAGCCACTTCCATAAAATAACAGTACTTTTCTGTAATTATGTCCGTGAATTTACGGTGATTGTTAACAGCGTTCTTTCAACCACTGACCTGGTGACTCGTAGCGCGGAATTAAAATGTTCGCCCTTTTGTTTGTACATGCAACATTGCAAGGTGTAATTTTTAGATACATGTTAACTTTCAAATAATGATTTTTTTTTGTGTTATTTACCATCTATGTTATGCGCCCACAGATTTCACAATACTCAGTATGCGAACGATCAGATCAGCCTAAAGGCGGATTCACAACCACACTTAACGTACTTTCGAACACACGCACATAGGTTATGGGCGTTGCACCCATAAAATTTCGTAAAATTTAATAATTTTTATATTAGTGCCAAACACTTTTCAACCTTTACACAACAGATAACACGTCATTTCCCCAAATTAGAAGAAGTACGCCCCTTAGTTTTTGCATAATCACTCATTAAAGTCACAAAATGGTGATTTCAGTGTAGCCAAAATAAAAAAAAAGTAATCAACTAATGAATTCAAAATGACAGAAACTGATATGCAGTGTATTAATGCATTTTATTACTTGTTTGAAAAGAAAAATTTAGTTTTGGAAATTTTAGTAGTAGCCAAAAGTAAATATTATGCAAAAATTTACTAATCTTCAAGTATTTTTGAAAAATACAAACAAATATCCTGTTGTATTTACAAAAGTGTCCTGAAGTAGGCCGTAAAATTTAGTATCAATGTGTATTATCTTCTTTCTGCAAGTCAATTATTTGTTTTTTGTTTTGGCTATGCCGCAATACCCATTTTGCGACTTTGATAGGTGATTGTGCTAAAACTATGGAACCATTTTTTTTATTTGAGGAAGTTACATTACATATGATGTGTAAAAGTTGAACAGTGTTTGGAATAAATGTAAAATGTTATATTTTTAGGGGACCAACGTCACAATAACATTTATTCTAGACATGTGCAGAAAATGCTTATGTCATAAAAATGTCGGTAATAGAATCATACTTTTTTTATTTTTCGAGGCCAAAAAAAAAAGTAGGACCTCAAGGCAAAAGATTTCTGAGTAAAAATTAATATTTAATTGAGTCTTACGTTTGCACATGCTGCACTCATAGCCACCTCTCTGCGTGCGTACGTACGCACTGAGCAGTAGGAATAACGTTCATCGCCAAGAAGCTCTCAGCTTACTTAGTGGGCATACAGCAGGGCACTCTTTGATAAGGTTGGGTAGGAGAAGAACCTTCTCGCTACCAGGAAAGCAGCAGCAACAAGTCCAGGACAGCTGGTTCGTCACTCGCCGAACGATATACAAGGTATATGTGCATAACTTTAAAATTCCAAAACAATTATAGACACCACAAATTCAAATATAGAAAAATCTATGCAAATTATGCCACTGGTTTATGTTACTCGGCGCCAATTAAAAAACATAAAAAATTAAATCATTAGAATATATTTTGAAATTTTTTTTTTAAAATAGAATTTACAAACAATTTTTTAAATCTGTTAAAAAATTTTTCAGAACTCAAAAATGTGACTAAATAACCGTCACACTTTTACACTCAACTTCTCATATGGGTACCAAGGATATGTAGCCTTGCAGCAAATAGTCTGGTGTGAAGACAATTTAAAATTATTTTAGTTGAGAGGCACGGATAATTTGCTCTCCGAGTTATGGAATCCTGCAAACGAGGTAACGCAATGTTTGGCAGAGTTTCTTTCAAGGGCACGCGATACGGCAATGCAACGTGCTGTCTCTGGTGCAAGTACTTGTGGTGCACCCCTTTGAGGTGTAGTTTTGAGTACGCCTCAAACTCTTCTACTTCCCAGAGTTTTCTGAGTCATTCAAATACTGTAAATATGTTAACAGGGAGACAATAGTTAGAGACACTGCAGACGAAAGAATCTTTCCCATAAGCACCCAGGAACTCTGTAAAATTCCACCATTGTGTTTCTGTCCTAAGTCAATGTACGGCCGTACAGTAGATACAGAACCAAGTATGTACACACTGTAAAAAAAAGGTTGAGGTAAATTTACTCTACATGTAATGGAAGCTAATTACCTCTACAAGCGAGGGAAAATTACTCATCGCGTGTCAAGGAAAGTTACTCAACTGGTAATGTAATTTTTCATTACATATTGGCGCAGTCCTCTAGGACAATTTGACATAACGCGCGAGCAAAACTTCCAAATGGTTTGTGTAACGAATACACTACCTTGCGGAAATTTACACACATAGGCCTATTCGGAAATCAGATTTCCCTCTCGAGGTTGGGGAATATTACCTCACACATATGAGTAATATTACTAACATTTTTTACAGTGATATCCACATGTGTGCTGGGCCTGGAGTGGAGAGTTGTGGGTCAGCCAATTGCAGCGGTTAGATATTGTTTCATGTGTAACTGCTGAGGGGAGCAGAGAGCAGGCTATAAACTATTGTGGCAGGACAATTGCCTTCACTGGTAGACGAGTGTAGTTTTACTCGAAGTTTTCAAAATACAGTCAACCTCTACTTTGGCAACATTTAACATGTGCTGCAATGGTCCATAATCAGGCAACTATACCTAAACTTATGACATAGTTTTCAGTTAAAACTCTTAATTGGATATAGTAAATAATATCTCAAACAGTATAATAACCTTCTACTGTACCAGAATTTACCGACCAACATTGTTAACAGGAAGGGTGCAGTCACTTTAGAAGAAGAAACGTAGTTGTGCGAAACTGATGAAAATGGAATGTGCTTCCTGTTCCTGTTTTGTTGGTAATTCCTTCTGGTGCACCCACTAAAAAAAGTAAATAAATAGAATATGTCGCAGTGCATCACAAATAATAGCTACATATCTAGAGTTATACTATTATGATTTATGTGTGCCACAAATGCCCTTTAGAAGGGCTGCTTTGTTTTCGCTGTTAACAGCCTTCATGTAGTGACGGCCTGAGATCCTCACAATAGTTACGATAGATGTGTTCTCTTGCATAATAGGCACCTTACAGCACTGCCAGTCACTGTACTGCCGGCGAAACACAAATATTACTGATTCCGGAAACTAAGAAGTTTTACTGGCATTGAAATTTGTTTAGTGGTACAATTTCTGGAGCGACAATGCGTAACGATACAACTAATCGATTAAATCGGTCTAGGAAAGACAAGTGTTTCTCTAGATTCTTTGATCTTTAGATCTAAGTTATGTTGCAGTTGTGTGTTCATCTTAGTCTCAACAATGTGGAAACATAAGCGGCGCAATTTTCTTTCACCATCGAGAAATTCGAAAGATGCGAAATGCACATTCAGGACCGATATTACGAGGTGATTGTAGTAGGTGATTCCGGTTAGGCGGTCTGAGTTAGGACTATTGTTTAAATGTGTAGTGAAGCAACCAATATCCCATTGTTTCATAGCTCTTATTGGTAAGGTGTGGTGTTTGAATAGTAGATAGGTACTTCAGGTAACAGAAAGACATTCAGGTAAGAAACATTGCCTAAATATGTAAGATTTGGGTTGTCGCCTACCGGCAAAAAAATTATAGAAGTAAATCCAAATTCCTGTTAAACAGTGGAAAGTGCTTATACTTCAAAATACAAAAATGTGTCATCAAAATGGTTGACACATTGCTTTATGGTGTGTACAATCAAACGATAAAGTGTGCCAAAGCATGTTTCAGGAGTTTGCTTACGTAACACGCGCGTAACTGGCACAAGTCACAACACATTGCATTAAACAACGAGAGGTTTTTCTTGGATACGTCCTAACTATTCTCGCAAAATCATCAGCTTGTTGTTGTAGATTTTCCACACATTAAAGACGCAACGCAATCAAAATTAATGAGTATATCTGTCATCCAGATTATCGATTAACCTGCGAAATTTGCAGCCGATCTTTTGACAATCGCTTCTGCTCCAGATGGCCGGTAGTGTCAACTACGCTCGAACGATCCGGAAAGCAATGATTAACGATTTTAGTTACTTTCTGAAAACTAAAGGCTTGTAACCGTAAGAGGGACGTTTACCGTCGCGTCATTGTAAACCACAGTTTGGTGATATTTGACAGCAACTTATGGCAATAATTTTTGATTTTTTTTTTGTGATTTTGGCTCAATAGAACAGATTTTTAGTTCCGAAATGAGCCAGGAATGTCCATTTCACCATTCACATTGCAAAGTTTGTCTTATATTACGCCAAAAATCACAAAATATTAAAAAACATTGCCCATAAGTATCCGTAAAATTTATCGAACTTATATGAAACACGGTTTAGCAGTCATTCATGCATGACTTTTGCGAGCCATATACTGCACGCATTGTTATGTGAACCACGGACTCTTCTACGAACTACACAGCAAATGTTCAGAAGACTTGTAAAATTAGATTTTTCACGTTTACCTAATGTTGTATAGACTGTTTACTTTAAACTAAGAACTCGCCAACATTTATAATAACTGATAACTGCATTTCATTGGGTTCAAAGGTGATTAGTTTTCCGTGTGCTGAAACGGTTACACTATTTTAGTTTCATGATAGTTTTCATGTTGAAAATATTAAAGATCAATGCAAAATATCCTAAAGAAAAAAAATAGCAGTGCTCTCTTTGTCGTGAACAGTCTATACACGAAACAGCCAGCGGAAAGTCTAATTATCACACGTGAACAACGTACAAACTAAATGCACAGTATATATGGACCTAACACAAATGTACTAAATATTTTAGTTACCTCGCGAAAAGAGTAGGTATTGAATGGAAATGTGAAGGTCATTTTTGTAGGGTACACAAAAATTGATTTTAAGCTCATAATTTATCAGACAGAAAATGCGTTATGAACTCTCTTATAGCTTTCCATAATCGAAACTCGACATTATATGAACTCCGATTAGTAGGGAATAGGGGGTGCACTTTGGGGACGCGGGGCGTCGGAGCTTGGAGCCACGGCCGCCATCTTGGCCGCCATCTTGACCGCCATCTTGTCCGCCATCTTGGCCGCCACCTTGTCCGCCATCTTGTCCGACATCTTGAAATGTCAGCCATTTTGTCGTCTGGTTTTGTCGGCCATCTTGTATTTCATTTTCTCCTGCTCTATCATTCTGTTAATTTTTCTCCTGCTCTATCATTCCATTACTTCGTGCTCTCTCATTCCTTCGAGAATAATCTAGGTTTTTCCTGCTCTGTCATTCTTTCGAGAATAGTCTTGTATTTCATTTTCTCTTGCTCTGTCATTCTGTTAATTTTTTTCTCCTGCTCTATCATTCCATTACTTCGTGCTCTCTCATTCCTTCGAGAATAATCCTTTGTCTTCCATGTTTTTTCCTGCTCTGTCATTCTTTCGAGAATAGTCTTGTATTAAGTTTTATCCTGCTCTGTCATTCATTTGATTTTATTTCTCCCATTGCTCTCTCATTCCTTCGAGAATGATCTAGGTAATTTTTTTTGGCATCCATTTTTTCCTGCTCTGTCATTCTTTCGAGAAGAGCATGGATCTCAATGTCCTGCGCTATCATTCCATATTTTCCCGCTCTGTCATTCCTTCTAGCATGGCTCCGAAAGACGACGCCCTCTTTCCAAGTTATCAGTCTCTCTCTCTTTCTCTCTCGGCACCGACAGACGACGCCCTCTTTACAAGTTATCAGTCTCTCTCTCTCCTCTCTCTTTCTCTCTCGGCACCGACAGATGACGCCACCAATTCTCTCTTTTTCCAGCACTGACTGCTAGGCAGCGCTGCAGTCGGCAGACATGTTTGTTCCAATGGTTACTATGTTGTCTGCTAGAGTGTACTAGTGTCTAAGAACAAAGTCATGTGTGAGTGAGAGCTCGCCGTTATGATTTTTTGTGTGAACTAAAAATTCTTTCGGCGATAGCTAGGATCGAACTATGAATCCGTGAGTACCTGGTAAAGACACATGAACTTGCCCACTCGGCTAACAGTGTCCAACAGGCAATGTTCTTACTCTTTCCAAGACATGCATACACTCTTTTCGTCATACTTCAAAATTTACAGTTTCCACATACCTCTAATGAGCTGCAGTTTCCTCCACCTTGTCTATTACACACACTACAGTTGCCTTATAGTCCCAATGTAAATTTAAGTATGAAAATGGTGAGTTATTTCTTGTAGCAACATCTTCTAGGCAGCAGTTTTTTTTACATCCACTCCCAAGTCCCCTCCTGTAGGAACGCCTGCCTTGGCATGTAGTCAGCATCTGGCACTGCGGGAGACGACAGCCTTGACTGCGAGGGGCGGTCACGGTCTTCGAAGACCCTACCGCCGGTGCAGCCTCCTCGATCACAGCCACGTGTCGCCGTGA
>PNEQ01021290.1:0-22204 GCA_003012365.1 Medauroidea extradentata
TGACACAGGAGTAATTGTGTGCATAACTAATTGTGTTGTGAGAGTTCTAGTTGATTACTGTTTTGTGTATTTCTTAGCTTTGTGAGCTATTAAATCCAGTACTTAATTTAACTCTTTTATTTGTAATTATAAGACCTCTATCCCAAAGAACTCATGGGAATTGCCCACATATAAAGTTTGTGCTCTCAAACTTGTAACAATATATAGTTGCCAAACTGTGCAGAGAAAACAATTCCTAACACGGATGTGGTCTAAACACGATAACTTCTTCTCGCTTGGAAGAGACACAAAACTCGTTCCTGACTGGGAGACACTCTCAGCATGTGGTCACTAATCCCCTGCAAGGAGCGAGCTGCCCCGGAGTCCATTGTCCAGCTAGCTGTCAGTCACTCCTCCCCCTCCTACTCACCACTCCGCTCGCGCTTCTTCCCCTCCATCCACGCGCACTTGTTGGACTAGTTGCCCCTGACGAAAAATGTTCAATAAAATATTACGTTTTACGGCTTTCTTATAAGTGATAGACATGTACCCCCGCGGACATTTTTGATCAGAAATATATTTGGCATATATTTGCGGTGTCAATTTTTACACAACATATACAGCCTGTTTTTTATTGCAATTCAAAAAGTTCCATCATCATAAAAAAATTATCAAAAAAAAAAAAAGGTAATGAAAAATATGAAACCGCAAGCAAATACATCTCTCCGTTGCCAACAATTTGCTTTTTATTTCAATTTTTTATCTTTCATTGCAGACGAGAAAAACTTAATTTCCTTTACATGGGTTTCCCTATACCTCAGCCCGGCTGGCCCCGCAGCAGTCAGGCCTCTTAAGTAAACATTAATCTTAAGCAAGAATCGTGTCAATATCTAAAAATTAAGTGTGCGTGCGTGTGTGTGTCTCTCTCTCTCTATTTCTATCTCTCTCTCTCTCTCTCTCTTTCTATCACACTCTCTCTCTCTCTCTCTGTGTATATATGTATGTATGTAGGTACGTACATACATCATTTTATCTTCTTATTTTACAAGTTGTTGTAATTGTGGACAGCGGACTGGAAATATCTTATTTCTTGGTGTCAGAAATAAATTTTGCTCCATCTGTGACCGTGCATCAGCTGAAATAAAGTCACATCTGCATCTTTGCAACAAAAACTGTCAACCGCTATGGAGCAGGACATAATTTTAGAAGATTTTTGTAACAGTGAATCCATGCATGGTGTCAGATACAAATACTTCGTAGGAGAAGGGAACTCCAGCGTTCACGCAATTATTTTGCAAAGTGTTCCGAATGGGCATTCTGTCCAGAAACAAGAATGTGCCAACCACTGCTTTAGAATTTCCACCAGTCATTTACACACATTGGCAGCCGACAAAACTTTCCCTTCCGATGCACGAAAACTTTTGAAACAGGCCGTACCCTGTTTAACAGCGACAGCACGTGGTGCGATTCGGCACTGTGGCAGAGCAAAAGACAGCATTGACGATCTCATCAAAGATTTGCGAAATGGTCCTAAACATGTTTTTTGGTGTATATTCTGAATCAGAAAAAAAACATGTTTAGGACCATCAGAATTTCTGATTGTCATAGTTTTTTTCTGTGACTGAGACAAGACCGAGGCAAACATTCTGCCAAATAAGTGCAGATCTGGGTTGTATGAAGAAGTAGGTAGTCTAATTGAAAGATGGTCACTAAAGCCCCGCGGTTAGTAGAAAACTGAACAAGCAATGCGGCAGAATGCTACATGAACGTATTAACAAAATTCAATGCCGGCGAAAGAATAAATTATTGTCAGCGAGGCTCTTTTCAGAGGCAACGTCTTATTGCGGCCCTAAGATTTAAATTGGACATGTACGGGAAGGAAGCCCTTTCTGAAAAATGGAAGGAAAAAGCTCCGGAATGACACATTATAAAGTTGTACGTAACAGAATTAAGCGTCACAACTCATTCCGCTATAAACTCAAATACCGGGATGACTCTCATGCTATGAAACGTAAACTACAAAAGATAGCAGTTACTGAAGCTGACGGTGATTATGGGCCACGTGCCTTGGAGCCTGAGAGTGTCGAGGAAAATGAAATGGCTGCTATTGATCTGTCACAGAAATGTGAACAATTTGTAGCCTCACTCCATGTAATGAAGGAAGAAAGAGATATCATTGTCAACCAGGCACGTCAACAAGCAGAATGTGAAACGTGGCATGAGCTTAGACGATCACGCTTGACTGAGTACAACTTCGGTATAGTACGTCGTCGAAGGGACGCCACACAGTGCTCAAATTAAAATTTAAAAAAATACTGTATAAAAATTAACCAACAACCACCAGCATTTCTTTGTATTTATTTGGAGTTTTTTTTTTATTTTATCTGATTTAATTTAAGCTTAGTTCGCAAACCTAAACACAAATACACCAACGAACACTGACTCTCAGCATTAATAAACTCGCCGGCAACTGCACACAAAACACCAACACACGACAAAACACACTACCACAACGCAAAGGCCACAGGGCCAAGCCACAACCACTTCTCCTTTGAGGCGGTAATAAGGGATGAAATGATGGTCCTTCCCATTGATGTCTTTACTGATCTTGTTCTTCATCTGGCGCCTTCTAAACATAGGTCACATGTGCCTTACAAACCATTTTACCTGAAACAGGATCTTGCAATGACAAAGTATTGGGCCCCAACAATCTACTAACTCTCAGTGGTCCTATAAAGAGCGGTTGCAATTTACTAGTGGTTGCGGATGACTTCTACGCCTGGACATAGAAACAGCAATACACAGTATCTCCTACAGCAAAATTAGTCGGAAATCAACCTGCGTTAACTCGTGCCTGAACCTGCCGTTTCGCATCTGCCAGATGCCCAGCCACTTCCTGAGCCAACAGCTCACGCTGATCATCAGACATAGGCAATGATGGAGAAGGGATACCCCAGATGTTAAGCAAGGGGTGGATCAGGTCTCGACCAAAAAACACCTGTGCCGGAGTGTTCTTAGTTACACCATGAACAGACAGTTCAACCCAAGAGTCACCAGGTCCAGGTCCACGTCCCAGGCCATATGGTCGGCATTAAATAAGGCAGTTAGCGCTGTCTTTAGATTGCGATTAACGTGTTCTAATGTATTACCACAGATATTACGGACTGCTCGTATAATGTCGTACTGCCCAACAATGACACATGTCTTTGAATTCCTTCGACCCGAAATAGGTGGCATTGTCGCTCACCAGGTTAACTGGAGCCCCGGCCACACTCCAAACCTTCTCTGTCAGATGCCTAACAATCGTTCTTGACGTCATGTTCCTCATTGGAAGAAAGAATACAAACTTTGAAAAAACGTCCATCATGATCAAAACACACACGTTCTGCCTTCTGGAGCGAACCAGCGGTCCAAACATATCAATGTGAACCGTTTCCCACTCAAAAGACACATCCTCTACGGAATACAATCCCACACGAGAATTGTGAGGGGGTTTTACTCTAAGGCGATCCTTACACTTGGTCACAAAATCTTTAACATCCCTTCTTAAGGGGGATTGATCCCTGTCAGATCGGTTTTACGGTTTTTCTTATAAATCAGGGAATAGAGACATTGTTTTACTTTTTTCACGCTGACAAGGCATAGGTTATTGTTTCCATTAATGTTGCAGCCCCTGTAGTCACTCCCGTAAATAAAGCAATTTTTCCTTTTCAGCTGTTTCTCGTTACAAAATAATAAATATATTATGGTTCCAGCAATTACAGAAAAACCATTAAGTTTGTATCTATGCCCTGTCGTGACAAAAATTGTGATACATCGACTGGAATAGAAGTTATCGAGAAAAAACAGATAAATCCAAGGTGGTAGGGAACAATACTCCTTAAGCCAACCCAATGAAATCTAGACGCTATTTTCTTATAAGTTCGTTCACACCCTAAATGGGTGCCAAAGGCTGACGAATGAAAGTATGTCAACACCTCGGCACGGAAGACTTGAGGAACTACTAAAAGGTTCTGACGGAGGTTCCGACTCACAAAATGCAATAACACAGTGTTCACAGCATACAGTATCACCTCCCCCTTGGCAATCCGACTTTCTCATTGCCTACATTCTTCATCACGTTCCCGAGCAGCTCTTAGTCCCACATAAAAATTAGGAGCGCTCGCAAAGGCCCCACACGACACAACAGGAACATTAACATCTGGTTCAAAATCCTCTACGGCAAACATTCTGGATAGCGCGTCAGCGACAACATTCTCCTTCCCTGGGACATGATGAACCTGAAACCGAAATCGGGTCAGGCGATAGGCCCAACGACCCAATTTCTCGGATTTGTGTGAGTGGGACAACAACCAAGTGATAGCCTGGTTGTCAGAATACAGGCCAAACTCAACAGTATCAAGATAATCGGCGAAGCGTGTTTTCGCATAAATGCATGCAAAGCACCTCTTCCTCATACATGCTTAACTTTCTCTTACCATTCGTTAACACCCGACTCACGAAGGCCACGGGCACCACTGCCCCATTCCGCATCTGACCCAGTGCTACCCCTAGAGCTTCCGATGAAGCATCCACATGAAGAACAAACTGGGCATCAAAATCGGCTAGATTCAATACCGGACTAGTGGCCAACTCTGCCTTTAATTGCTTGAAGGCCCGTTCTTTATCACCACCCCAAACAAAAGGTTGACCCCGCTGCTTCAACATATTCAAAGGGGCCGCAACTTCTGCAAACTGGGGAATAAAGCGCGAATAATAACCCATCATGCCCACAAATTTAGAAACACCCTTAAGAGAAATGGGACGCGGAAAATTAACAATCGACTCCACTTTTGTCGGATCCATGAATAACTTCCCATTCGCTATAATATAATATATCCCAAAATCTCACTGAATCGGAACACCATGTGACTTTGGAAGAATTAACCACCAAGCCTGCCTGTCGCAAATGCTGAAGCACCGCCCGAACATGTTTCACATGCTCGTCCATAGACTCACTATATATCACAATGTCGTCAATGTAATTAAACATGAACTTGAATTTAAGATCTGACAAAACATGATCTATCACGCGCCCATTGGAACGTGATTGAACTTGTACTGAGCCCACGGGGTGCAAAAGGCCGTATATTTTCGACTGTCGGGATGCACCAAACACTGGTGGAAGCTAAGGTTCAAATCTAACGGAGAAAAGATCTTGACCTTCCCTAAATGTTGCAAAGCAACTTCCACAGTTGGCATAGGAAATGGGTCCATTCGAATCAATTTATTGACGGTCATATTGGTTACCATACGGTAGCCTCTTCCATTCCCTTTCTTAACCAAAAACGCGGGGCACGCGTAGTCCGATTTAGAAGGCGAGATCACCCCAGCTTTCAACAATTTGTCAATAATACCCTGAAATATATGTAATTTAGGCAGAGCTTAGCTAAAATGCAGCTGCCGCACTGATGCATCACTAGTGACCGTGAATCTGTACGGTAACACGTTGCAACGTCCGATTTTAGTAGTTATGACGTCAGCGTACTCACACAGTACCTCCTCCATGTGACCACGCACATCCTCATGTCATATGATGCCCTACCCGTTGATAACACTAACACTTTTCCTAAGCTCTGCCACAGTTTTACTTCAGGCCAAAGGCGAAATAGTACAGTTCTCCCTTACCAACATTGATTTCAGCCTGAGTTTCACCCAAATAATCTAACCTTAACATGACTTCAGCCATCAGATCGTCGAAAATCCAGAACTTCCGCGTCCACGAAAATCTCCCAAATTTCACATGTAAATACACAGCATGATTACACGTAATCACACACCAGTCGGCTAAACAGGCCCCAACAGTTGCATTTTGCTCGACCTCCTTTACCACCGAGAGTTTACATTCCTTCAAATATGCCAAGAAAGACGATTTCACAAATGAATGGGATGAACCTGTATCAACCAAATCTTAACGCGATTCACCACCCCATTCAATATTAAATAACACTCTGTTTTCATTTCCCTTCTCTGCCCATTATTCAGTTGCCTCGGGATCATGCAGGAGGGCCTCCCTCGTTTCCCGAACTGCACATGGTTCGGTAATGTGCCACTTTTCAACACATAAAACAATGACGGTTCAATCTTCGCTACCTGCGAAACTTGACAACTCTCAGCTCTGTGTCCAAATTTGGAATAATTACTACACCAATTACAACTTTGCTCCTAAGGATGTAATTTTGTCCTTACAGTTCCCAAACTACCACTTTCAGGCCTCCGATAATGGCGGCCACGGGTCGACCCTTCACTCATGAAATTATGGACCTTTCGACTACAACTTTCTTTTTCGCCCACGGGACCGGCCACAACCATACCGGCACCACGACTGTATTCCTCGTTCAAATCTACTTCTCGCTGTAACTCCACCGCTAAACGGTGCAACTCGCCTAGCGTCGTTGGTCGCGGGAACAAGGCACGCAAAGCCTTCACTTCTGGCCTTAAGTGGTCCAAAATGCCATTAATTACCTTGGACTCATCAAGAGTCAAATTAAGCGCCCGAGCATAGTTACACACCGTCTGGAAAAGTGGTGTCCTACTAGCCTTAACTGCCATTAAACACGCAATTTGCGATCTTGACACTAAACTGTGTTTTGCAGTGAGAAACTGAGCGATCACCCTTAATTAAGGGGTTGTCCTGAAGGAGGTTGAAGCTCTTAAGGGGCTTCCGATTAGGAGTGATTAGTGAGAGTCCTGAGTACAGGTGGTGGTGTGGGTATTCAGAGGGTTTCTCCTTGGTTTTCCCGAGGTCTCGAGAATCTCGTTTTCGGTGAACATAATGAAGGCCCCAGTTGAAGGTGCGGGTACATTCCCTTTCCTCTTCGGACCTCCCACTCCACTGGCCATGGAGGGGTAGGTCCGGGAGGGGGTGGTCTGGTTCCGTCAACTGGCGGTAGGGGCGCGCGGTCGGCGAGCTGAGCTGGCGGCCGCTCGAGCAGCGGTGGTCACTCTTGTGTCGGGCATGAAAGAGGTGTGGTCTAGGCGGGGAAGCCCTCCTCACAGTGTGAAATGGCGGATTAACGAATACTGCCGGGTGATACCTGTGGCTTCACGTGTGTGTTCTTTGCGCCCCGTGGTAAAGTGGGCATGAGCATTGGCAAGGAATATTGCCGCCTGTATGGTAAGTCTACCTAAGCTGATGGCGGGACATCAAGGTATGGGTGAGAGTTTCCCGACTGTTTCTATGCCGTTGCATTTATCGCCGTGAAGGTAGTTAAGGTGTTGTGGCGGAAAAATCAATGTGTCAGATTGTACTAATAATAAGCATTGGGCCCTTTATTGTTTTTTGTGGTGGGCGATCGACGATTTGAGTGTGTTTAAATTAGAACTGTGCGCACTTTGCACGAAGCCCTATTGGATGTATGCATTGCATTGTAAAGGCTTGTAAATTTGAAAATTACCTGAATATATTTGTGAACAGTGATTTTGCCCGAGTTTTCTTTGTTCAAGAATGTTGTTGACAAACCTTGCAGCCTACATCTTTAAGAATAGGTAGTGGTAGTGGTAGGATGTGGCACTTGGGGCATGTAAACCTCGCCCCCTCCAAAAATAAAAAAAGAGTGGCATAATTTTAAATTTTTGTCAGTTTGCTGTATATGTGTAATAATATACACTAGCACATGTACAGGGCATGTATGTTGAGAGATTATTGCAAGCAAAGTGTGTTCACATGTTTTGGAACCAACCACTATACTGTAATATATGATAGCTTTGTCGAGATCTAACTGTCTGTAGTTTGCAAAATTTGTTATTTATTTTATCTTTTGCCCTCCCCAAACCAAAATTCTGGTCAAGACAGTTATAAGTAATAGTGTTATTGATTCTAGTAACAAATATTAGATTGTGACACAATTAATGTTGTGTAACTTTTTTACCTTATGGCAGGGCATAATAATAGGTTATTTTCAGTGTTCAGAAATGTCATTGTTTATGTATAACAGTGTGTAACTTTTTTTTTTGGCAAATATGAAGAGACAAAACTAAAAAGCACTTTTCATTATCATATATATGAAAAGCTGGTCGCAGCAACTATACCTTACAAGTGCAAGTAACTGTACCATGCTCATCCTGCTGGCAACCTTAGGTTCTCATGTTCTGACACGCTGACCTAAGTTCGAGGTTGTCAGCCTATCAATTACTGGGGTGAGACTGGGCCCAGGTCTGCTTTAGATGCTTTTTCGCAATTTTGCGGGCGTTATTGCTTCGACAACAGAGGAGTTTACAGATGTAGTAGTTTTACGTAAACCGCTGATGTGACAAATCTAGGCATGTTAGGGGATGCGTTGGTAAGGTAACTTGAGGATACACCACTACTTGAGCCACAATTGCTTGCCTTACAGTAATATTGCTAGATATTTAACACCACAGAATCCTGACACCAATGAGTCTGGACCATCTACACACACCCTGTATTGTAAACCTGCAAGCACTCATTTTTCAGAGTAGATGTTGCCTCCAAGTAAGCACTGTGATTCTGACTTCTAAATTATAGTCTGTCCCACATATGAGGGCACTTTTCTAATGGCTGTGCTACCAAATTTTTTTTGTACTCTTTTGTACATTACAGAGTGCTCTCACTCATGGGATAAATTATGATAGGAGCTGGCTATGCAAGTATGGTATGTAGCTGTTTTATTGAGTACAGAATGCTGCATGTGTGTGTTTATGTATACAGATTTCTTATAACTCATGAAACCTTGCCATTTTTTTTTCCAGATCCAACTTTCTTCCCCCAGCGCTGTGCAGAAGTTATAGTTGACGGAATAGTAATTGGAATCATGGGCGTACTTCATCCAGATGTCATCACAAACTTTGATCTTAGCTTGCCAATTGCTGTTTTGGAGATAAACATTGAGCCCTTTGTTTGAAGTAATGCTGCAATACATTTTTAAAACACACGTCTCATGTAAATGTGCGTACCACTGTCCACATAAAGTTTTAATATATTCATTTTTTAAGTTATGATATTGTTGGTATTTAATTGGTAAATACCTTAATAAAGATTATTTTTAAAATGTTTATTTTTTTTTGTAATTTAAAACTATTGCACATTATAAAGTGCTTAAATATAACTGATTGAATTTCGAGAATGAACACAATGAAACTGACATCCATTCAGCATTAAACCATTTTGTTTTAAAATTTGTATTTTATATTTTTGATTAACAGTTTGTTATAGAAGGGAATTACAGTAGGGACATTATGTACTTTCTGGTTATGCTAATGATACAGGCATAGCTACCCCATGGAGGTGGTGCCCCTACCTCCAGAAGGGGTGGGTGTACCCCTGGAGGGGGTGAGCAGTCTTCTGATTGGTCATCCCTCCCATCCCCCACCACTGTCTGGTCACAGATTGGTCACCTCTCCTGCTGCTACTCGACTCCTGATTGGTTGGGAGTGGAAGTGGAGCTTGTCGGAATGTAGGGAAAAGTGGCATGTGATTGGCTGAACCCTGTCAAGGAGAGGAGTATAGGGATTGACTGGAGTGATTTCTTGTCTTACGTAGCCTCTCACTTTACAAATTCCCTTCCCGACTCTCCTCACCTATCCCCTCTACATACCCTGTGACATACCCCCTCTCCCCAGTTGCCTTTAGGGCATAACCCTCTCTTCGCACCAACCCCGTACCGTACAACATACCCCCTGAGATATAGCCTTACCACTCTTAAGTTGTAGCATACCCCTGGGACATTTCCCTTCTCAATAGCTGCCCTTACGGCATACTCTCTCTCCCTCCCCACTCTTGAGCTGTATCATAGCCCCTGAGACATAACCCTCATGCCTTACCCAGCTGCCCTATCCCCCAGAGGCACAGGAACCGTGGGAGGGGGGTGTACAGGGGTACTATATAGCATTTGTACCCCCCCCCCCCCATAAATTTGTTACTGAAAAGCAGTTTAAATATGAACTAAGAACTTACTTAATATTTTTTATTCATTTTAGTGACTGTACACGTCCCTATCCTTACTTATTATACTGTTTAAAAATCAAAATAGAACCTTCTAACTATGGTGGAAAAGGACGGTGATTATAATTTATATTCAGACCATCTTCTGCGTGAGGGAGAATTGTTTTCAGTGACTTCAGTGAAGTTTATCATTGCACACGCATACACAGTGTTTAATAGAGAATGATGAAATGAATTCTAGGCCACCTGCTCCATGTAAAGTGGAAAGTATTAATGACAACAAATACAATAAATAAAATATTCATTCTCGAGATACATTAAGGTTGTACGGTAATAAATCTCGATAATATTGCAGAATGTAACCGCAGTTTAAATTATTTATCGCTGGTCGTACTTGATTTTAAAATAGTCTGTCTTGATAGTTTACAAACTAAGGGCCGTACCTATAAACTGCTTTCGAAAGCACTGTTAGCAGATATTCACCTGGCAGTGTAAATATGGTAACATAGCACCATTTTTCTTCCTCTGGATCGTACTCAAAATAAGTATAGGAACGTAACCCTACAATTTTTGATCGTCTTTGCTGACAATTCACCACATTTCATGTTTGTTGTTCATATCTGAGATGATATTAGGTATCTTTGGATTAAGGTTAGGTATGTAAGCAATTTTTTTATGAAGGTTAAATATGGTTAAAAGTAGTATTTGTGAGGGATTTATTCAGTGAGTGTATTTAAGCGTGGAGAGCAGTACAGTTTTACAAATGCTTAAAAAGAATGTTTGTATTATTCAATAAATAAATACATAAAATGGAAAAAGAAAATAAAAAAACAACTGTGGAATAACTCACCACACAAGTCACTTGGCGAAAGTACGAGAAAATTTTTAATTCAATTGCTTATTTTTTACAGCTCACATAATTACCGTAAGAATCTAACAAAGATATTAAGATCATAAAATGTGTACATACGGAAAACGTTAAGATGTGTTTGCCGTCATTTTCACACAATGCTGTTAATGTTTCTACGCAAAATTTTCACTTTTTTTCAAAACAAAGGTACAAAAATTGCAAACATATACACTAGAAGTGCAGTAACAATTTTGGTTTATGAAAATTCCATCTTCTAGCAAACCCTCCATGGAATATTGATTACACTTTAAACGGATCTGGTATACTTAACAGTAGCTTCTGTTTACAGAAAACTTTCATATACGTAATTCCTAAACTCATTCCAATCAACAATATTTTTTAAAATGTTGTATTTGTTTATGTGACAAGTATCGTTTGACAGATTATTCCAGAGAAGACTGAAATCTGCTGCCATTGTTATAAAACACAATGAAAACAGCTGAACAGGCTTTCGAATCACTGTCTGACCATGTTCACCTGAAAGTGGATGGTTCTTTTCTTTCAGGCAGTCAACCAACCAACGAAAGAGGTTTATAGTGTGTGTCTCGGTCGGAACAGACTTTCGGTGATTGGATAGCAACCGAAAGATATGCCCTAAGTTTCTCCCCTCCCCCCACCTGTACGTAATTAAGTTAATTTTATTCAGTAAATAACGTATGCATATAACTTTTCTTCAGATATTTCCGTACGCATCATTCTGAAGCAAACAACACCTCAATATCTCAACTGATTAGATATCATTGGCTAATAGAAAACAAATTTTAAATTTTTAGTCCGTATAAAAGTATAATTTTGAAAAATCTTGGTTACATATCGTAGACAGACACTTGTATAAGTTTCCAATTGAACTGAAAATTTAGACGATAACACGTAATCACAGTCAAATTGACGTTTCATTGAAAAAAAAAAAAATTATATATATCCACCTAGACAAAATTAAGAAATATCTTGAAATATGTTTACAAACATAATTTACACAATCATCATGAAGGAAAAAACAGCTTTATATCTCAAATGAGCAAGGTGGTACAACAGTAACACGTCAGACTCAAATTTGGGAAGACCTGGGTATCGAACTGCCATCCTGATTTCGATTTTTCATGGTTTCCCAAAATAATTCCAGGCGAATGCTGGGATGGTTTCTAAACAAAGGCTATGGCCGACTCCTCTCCTAACTCCTGTCATAGTACCAATTGGTGTGTCACCGTTTCTAATGACTTTGCTGTCACTCTATCACGAATGATTCAAACAATATCGAGGATATCTCTATAACATTTTCAACATCTTTTCACCACCGTGGAGATCGAATTTAGAAAAAAACCTTTAATAACATGTCAGAATATTTTATGGATGGCTCGTAGACTTGAAAAAAAAATGAAAGTCTGCTGAGTCCAAGCTTGTTTAAATATTGCTTTGTAAAGTACAGGTTGATAAATTCATTGCTGAAATAAATAATGCTTGAAGGATAGCATTACTTCACGAAGTACTACTTTTTGCCAAACAAGCCTCTGACTATGAATTCCACCCTTAGTAACATTGGTGATACAGATCGTGAAAATGTAGAGGGAAATGAAGAAAGTGATGGTGAAACAGAAAAAAAGTATTTATTTGTTTCATGGACATGTTTACTACCTCTTTTTCACATGTGTAAAGCCAAAGTCTGAAGCTATCAGTGTGTATGATAATGAATTGGCTTGGTATTTGCATCCAGTGAATGGAAAACAACCACGAGGGAAATGGCATTAGCACTGTTGTCTAGCATTCTATTTGAGTTATTCCTGTCTTTCTGCAAAGCAATTTAATTACATTATGTTTTCACATACAGTGTTAGACAGGATTATTAATACAGTAACCAGGCCAATAATTAAATCAAACATTTTTGGAAAGAAGAAAAACTAAAACATTTACAGTAGAGCCCCGATTTAACGAACTCTGGAATAATGAAAACAGCGATTTAATGAAAGGATTTTTAGGACCCTTCAAAAAATAACAAAAAAATTTGTTAAATAACTAAGTGACTTAGATAAAATGTAATATTAATAGTAATGTAAGTCTATTAAAAATATTAGCACTGGCCGCAATATATGCTTATTTCTCAGTAGAAAAGCTTAAAACATCCGTCGAGAAACAAAAAAAAATCGTTAAAATTCGTTGGAAACTTTGGCCGCAGGAGTGATTTTGAGATAAGCATGCGCGGGCGTGGCCGAGCAAGCAACGCTGTGTTGCATGACAAGCGCGCGCCTAGATCATCATCCTAGCGGCTGGTGAGTGAACGAACATCTAGGTATCCAGTCTCTACAGCGTGGCGGTGGACAGCATTGGAACCAATGCACAGATAGTGCTTCGCGTCTCCGTTAGGATGCGCTGCAGTGCAGCGTGCTATATTGATTAATTCTATTACCGATAGAATGCAATGGTGTCCAGCGTGATTATTTACTCATGCGTCCATGATAAAACCAGTGAATTTATAAAGAAAAATATGCATTATTTATGCAGACTTTTTATAACTAATTTACTACCGTAAACGTAAATAATTTGTTTCTCCAATGCTAAAAAACGCTCGAGTGCAAAGTATTTTTAGCGAGCAGACCATCACGAGCGCAGCTGCCTACAAGTTACAATGGCCGCCGCCGGGCGTATTTAATTATTATTTTACTTTTCTCTTGCAAACTTTTAATTCAGTTTTCATTGCATTTTTTCCCTTATTTTTCATGAGAGTTTCCTGAATTTCGTTGGTGGAGCGGGCGGGAGAGAGACGGAAAAATTGACGACTCGCAGTGTTAGTTATCAATTCTCACGTGTTGATGGCGCGCAAGGCCGGCCAAGTCACCATTCGCACGTTCGCAGAGCGTTCCACTGGAAGTTTTTGACTTATTTCGCCGATTTTTTTCTTTTTGCAGCTGTAGCGTATCTGTTGACGGTTAATGCGTTTAGCTATTGTTGTGAGCCAGTAGACTTTTTTAAAATTACCTTAAATTCCAACGAAACATGCCTGATGATTAACTTAGGATGGGGGGGGGGGATATGAAGTCGGATTTAATGAAACATCGATTTAGAGTAAACATTTTTAGGTCCCGTGGCATTTCATTAAATCTGGGTTCTACTGTATTTTTACTGGCTGAGAAATATAAATAAACCAGTGGTGTGGTTTGCTGGAGATGGCCAATGCAGTAAGACACTTATGGTTTTTGTGCTAAATGTTTGGGGTCGAATTGGCAAAGTAATTAAATAGTATTTTGGGTACATTTTCACAATCTGTAGCACTAATGGTACTAAGGGTGGAATTCATAGTCAGAGGCTTGTTTCACAAATTAGTAGTACTTCGTGAAGTAATGCTATCCTTCAAACATTATTTGTTTCAGCAATGAATTCATCAACCTGTACAGTACTTCACAAAGCAATATCTAAACAAGTACTGCTTATATAGGCCAAGTTGTACTTGATGAAGTACCCAAGTAAGTATTGTCACAATATCAGTACCAAAATTACGCAAATAAACTTGTATTTTATTTACAGCAATTATCCCGTTAAAATAAACATTTGGCTACATTTGTTTGTTAGTTTCTCTTTAAATATTTTTTGTTCTATTTTTAATACATGCTTAAAATTAAATAACATTAGGGATGTCAAAAATGTTGTATGTAGTTAATGTGTTTATATTTTCTTTATCCGTGTAATTTGCTAACTGTGAAATAAAAAAAAAAATTCACTTCACTCGACTTGTTAAAAATACATTATAGTATGTGAAAATGTGCATGCTTGTACGTATATAAGAATATTTAACTTAATGGCTTTTCAGTTCATGTTTAGCATAATAATGTAAATTATGGTGAAATAAAGTTCATAAATGCCATTAATTATTGTTGAACCTGCTTTGCTTACCAACTGGCTATGACACATGTAATTTTTGTAAATGAAGAGATAAAGTGTACTAAAATTGTAGTGTTGTGAGTGGGTGAAGAGGTTTTGGGTCAGTGCTTAACATCAAGGTCTTTAGCGTTGGTGAGGGGTGATATAATGCGAATATGGAGCAGCGCCGGAATGAATGTGCGGGGGAAATGGGAGATCCCCGAGAAAACCCACTGACCAGCGGTATCGTCCAGCACTATTCCCACATGTGAAAATCTGGGGACCAACCCCTCCGGGAATCGAACCAGGATCGCCTTTGTGGGAATGGTCTGACCATGGTGATTGAGTTGGTAATGTGTAATTTGGTCACAATCTGTCAAGCAAATTATAGTGTATTTATTACTATTGTAGTCCCCCTGTTGCATGTGCCAAAATAATTATATTAGTTATATTTAAATATGAAGAAGTATAGGAAATACAGTAATAAGATATTGTGATACCATAAGAATATGACAAATAAGTTACCAATAAAATCATCAATATTGTAAGTTTGGAAATAGTTAGGTTTAGTACCTTGTGGATTTCTTAATTTTAGTGAGACGTGTCAAATAAATCATAAATAATTAACTGAAATATCTCACACTAATGGTACAAACATATCTCAACATTATTTAACTATACACGGGTTCTGAAGTTCTTGTAGATAATTAAAAATTAGGTAGCTCAATCAATTAGTGGTTTGTCCAGCTAGCAAACTCAGTCGCAGAGATGTGAGACAACTTTCTCCCAAACCTCTGGGTAATATAAGTTTAGTAGCAAATTTACAACATTACTGTAGTTAATTTCAACAGTTTCCTGGTTACTAATTTTGACAGACATTGTGAAGCTAATTAAATAGATAGTTCTCAATCGAAAAGATAAAGGCACTTTAACAGAAAAAGGCTGAGAAAAGGTCACCTTAAATAGCTTGGCTTTTAGTTTGCTCACACAATGTCAAGCTCACTAAAAAATGTTACTTCTGATAGTAATTTAAATATTTGTCTCTTTTCAATATATCTCAAAATAAACTGTAATTAGTTGGCCTATGCACTCTCCCTGTAGTGCCCTAGCAAATTACGATGGTGGCAGATATAATCCCCAGGCCATCGTAGAATCTGCCATGGTCCTAACAGTTCGAAGGTTCAGGGAGCAAAAGAAAGAATATAGCTAAGCCTCTCAGGCTCAGAGATACAAATAAAACTATTGAACTGGTGTTAAATAAAAACCATAATCACTTAAATTTAAATACTTAGATTATTGTGAGAGATTTCCTAACACATAAAATCAAATTAAATAATCATTGCAATACGGTTGGGGTTAAAATTAATAAATATTAAAATACATTACTTAATTAAGATGAATTAAAGTTCATATACACAAATATTACCTTGAAGTGTCCATTGAAATAATACAAAAAATAAATAATGCCCAACTGATAGAGGTATAATAATTATTGTATGGGGGTTAAAATGAAAGTGAAGTACTGAAGTCACTAATTTGAATACATTGTGGTTATTGTATAGTGGCTTTATTTGTATGCCCCATGTTTTAACATAAAGTGAGTTAAGTCAGGGCTGAGTTAACATATTGGAAAATCGTCTTATGAGTTCCTACTATAAAATAACTTTATTCTGCAAAACTAAGTAATCATTACTTTCTTCACTTTCATTCTAACCCTCTCATGTTACCAGCTCAATTGCTATACTTGTACTGTAGTGTAAGGATATTATAATGTGCAGTATAGTCAGAAGTTTTACCTATTTTTCTTTCAGAATTTCAAAAAGCAAAGTGTAAGAAATAACATAATTGTAAAAAAGCTAAGAAATTTGAGACTGTTATTGTATAAACTCTAAATTGTCCACAAGAACTTAAATTTTCAAGCATGTTATGATGAAAGAATTTATATGCCTGTTTCTACATATTTCTGCTTCCACCGAATACAGTATAAACATTTTTGCAATAATTGCATACACAAACAAATTATAATACACTGACAAATATAAGGCAGCCTACCAGCTTGTCTACAGTTGACAGTAATATTTGTAACACTGTAAATTAATTGTACAAAACCAGTCAAATTAATTTTTTCCAAGATTACAAATGTTTTACTTTCCAGACAAAAATTAAACGTTTTTGTTTTCTAATAAAATACGAACCTTTTCCATTAATTGTTAAACTCACCAGTGCCAAGAAAATCTCCTTAAGCACAAATATAAATTATATGTATTCTATATTTATCACAAAAAATCAACAAAACAAATTAATTACTAACCACAACAATACAAGAAACTTATAAATGTCTAAAATAACCTCAAATCCTGGTTTATAATATGTGAAGAAACTACAGCAAAAGAAGTACAAATATGCGATCTGTTCTTAAAATTCAAGGAAGGCATATTCAAAACTAAATTACAATAAATTTTGCATATATAAATAGCCCATGTGTTGTCCTTTTATACGTAGATAACTATCTGCATAACAGAAGAACAAATATAAATACAGAGCTTGATTTTCAACATTAAAAGAAAAAAGCAAATTAAACAATCCATATAATATTAATTAAAATCAGTTAAAAAGCATAACTGGCGATTGATATTGACGTCCCTTTGAATGCTTTTTCATTACAGCCGTAGACAACACACTTCTGGACCATTTTTACAACACGCTGCAACAAATTCAAATGGCATGCATGTGAAAACAGTCCACAATCAGCTGTTTAGGGAGAGAAGTTGTTTTTGTCTCAATATTTTTGCGGCATGCTGAATTCTAGCTATGTCTACGTGTAAAACAATTTGTGATTGTACAATTTGATACCAATATATCAGTAACAAATAGTAAAATTACTTCCTTCCAGTCTTCTTTATTTTGTGATACCAAGTGATAAAATACAGGTAATGTGTTTTCTGGTAAAGTATATTTAAAAAGGCACTATTTATAACTGGTATTATAAACTAAGAAAGGGCAGAGAGTTCAATTTTAAAATTGGATACCAGTACTTCGGCATTTGAAAGTAAAACTAGATTCATCAATTCTTTTTATGCTTTGCTATATGAAAACTAGTAAAATATATGTAGTTGATTAGTTTTCTGACCAACTACATGAAAAATATGTTAGTTGAATTAAAAAATATGACTTTTATTTTACTATCCGATGCCAGTATATTTATATCAAATAGTAAAATTAAACCTTTCCACTGTTTTTTTACTTTGCAATACCACGTTGAAATATAGCACTACATTTTCGTTAACTCTGCATGCGTGAAAACCAAACTTTCGTCTGGATTCGCTGTAAGTTTTATGAAGGAAGCTGTAAGGGATAACCTGAAATGTGTGGCATCATCGGCGCCATGACTAAAATAAAAAATTCTTTGTATACAATATCAGCAGTATCTGATTGCAAAAATGTCCCAATTTTGCATTACGTATATAATTATCAAGTCGACATTCCGTTTATGTTATTCATATGTGAAAGACACACCAGAGACACTGATCTACGAAATTAAAAGTTTTCCCCAATGCAATTATGTTGATTTTATGCACCGAAATTGCAGCACCTTACTGTACACTGTTTGTTGAGAAATATAATTCCTACGTGCCCAATTACGTGTATATTCTAATAAAGTAATACAGTAATGAGTAAAAATAAAATTAATTATTACTCTTTATGATCTGGACATAGAAGGATTAGGCCTACGTATTTGTCTTGAACACACTAGTGATTAAATAAACGATCAATTAAATCTAGACGGACAGACAGATCCTCACCTGGACAGTTAAAAAATGGTTGTACTGCATCATCTGCATTGTCAAGTTGTTGTTCTGCTTTTCCCTCTTCTAGCAGTCTGTCATTGGCCTTTAATCCAGTGTTGTGCAGAACCGTACATGCTACAATTACTGTTGTAGAGCACAACAACTTCGTGCCAAGCCCTTTCGAAAGACATAGAAAACAATGTTTCCATAACCCGTATGTGCGTTCCACAACATTGTGTGTCCTTAACTGCACGTAGTTATACCTGTTCTCTGCACCTGTTGCGGGATTTGCCACAGGTGCCAGCTAGCATGGCCAAGGGCACCCATCTTATAGATTGTAAGGGAGTGGGGCCAAGATCACAAATTCAGCACGAATAAGGACATTCATAAACACTTAACACGCAGCCACCATAATTTTTTTTTATCAATAGGATCAGTAAATATAAAACCATAAAATCCTTAAACAATACGGGAATACATTTATTTAATAAGCTACCTCAAACACTGCAAAATTTAAATCAATGCTCATTATTTAAGTCAAAATTATTTGAATTTCTTCTTGAGAAATCATTCAACGATGGCGATGATTTCTGTATATAAATGTCGGAGATCTCCCACCTTTTAATTCCGGTACTACTCCATACCCATCTCATGTTACCCCTCACCAGCCCTAAAGACCTCGATGTTAAGCGCTAACCAAAATATCTCAATCACCATGTCTGTACTGTAGTGTAAAGTAACAGAATTTGAGGTATAATTGCAGATTCAACATTTTTCTGTTCAGAATTTCAAAAAGGTGAAAAAAAATAAAATTAATATGGTGACTGAAACCGAGCCTTAAATTAATTACGTACTTGTTACCTGTATGCTGGTCCGGAGCCAGCTTACAGAATCCTCCCACGGTGTAACTTAGCCAAATTTTTTATCAGGATAAATTGGATAAATTAATTTAACTAACTGTATACTGAGACTGCCAGACCCTAAGCCTTTTTATTCCCTCCACACCCATCACAGTGTATATCAGTGTACATATAGAACAACCTAGGGCAATCGAGTACGACCACCCCGCACGCAACCCGACAGACGCAAAAATCTTAAGAAACATATAATTAAACTTTCATTTAGCAATTCACGGCAATTGTAATTAGTTATGTGAACAAGGGTATATCATGTGCGTTTGTGAGACGTAAAGAGCAGAGTATGTTGGTAATAGTAACATTTTAGTAATAATATTTTTAAGTCACATGATGCACAAACATGGGAACATTTTATTTGAAAGAGACAAACAGTACATCCACAATTAAATTTGAGCATTACTTATAGTTAGCGAATAAGAGTCATTTTTGTATGTATCATTCATTTCGTTTCACGGTTAAGGGACTTTTAAGTTTTGACGTGTTTCGAGGTTATTGGAGTCTTGGTTGAGCGGGCAGACACGTCGTTCGTGTGTCACTCCTGCACGCTCTCAAGCATGGGGAAGACTCACTGCCCCCCCCCCCCCACTTATTGAGAGTAAATGTCACGTCCCCGGACATATGAGCATTCCCAACATGGACCCCCGCAAGGCCTAATTCGCGCGTCTGCTAACCCGGATCTTGTACCAACCATCTTAATTACGTTAAGTGCAATACACGTGTTCTGGAAACTGAGCAATTTGTGAGTTTTATTTCAATTTTAGAGTATCTGTTTCACCGTTGGATTGTCAACGGCCCATAGGTGACTAGTCAGTGCTTTCATACAGTGTGGTTGTGACGTGGACAGGCCCAAAACATGTCCAACAGGTAACAGTATTCACCGCAGTCAACTAGACAGACCCCTCACAGGTATTATTAGCCCGGGTGTCCGACCACGACTCTGCAGGCACAAGAGTCTCCTGCTAGTCCGAGTAATGACTATGCTGTCGCCCTTTCACCGTCTTAGCACCACACTCATGCAACATAATACCACGCAAATGCCTGTGAGGATCGGTCGATGTCAATACACATTGTGTGGGGGTGTGTAGGTGTAGGTTTGGGTGTGTGTGTGGGTTGAAGATTAGAGTCGCAAATTTGTTTAATGGGAAAGTCTGAAAATTCACGTATTTTTGATTCACTCTAAATTTTGGATTACAAGATGCTAAAAGAAATCGACACTGAAGAATTACGTAAAATTAATAATTAGACACATGAAACAGTACTGACATTAATTTGTTGATTATTAATTAAAATTGTTTCGGGGAGAAAACGTGAAGATGTTCAAGCTACAAGGTTTGGCTGCGTGGGCGAGTCCAACTTGCTGCGAGGCGCAGGTGTGTTTCTACGTGATTTTAGGTTAGATACGAAAAGTTAATACAGATCAATTACATACATTAAATTCAACTACCCCTGGCCACTGAATGATTCTGCATGTAGGTGGTGCAATCCTCCTTGACGGAAATAGCACGGGAGTGCAAAAACAAGGTGTGTGTTTTCAAAGTGGCTTTACTTACGTTTCCGTCAAGGGGGCACTTTCCTACTAATGGATGGCAGTCCTGAGGGGCCGACACACATGTTCACTACATTCGTCGTCGCGGGGGCGGGGTCTACGCGCCGCTACCTCGTGCGCGCACGTGGTCAGGTGCGTTCCCATATGCAGCGCCGGTATGGCCGCTCCAGCCGTTCCGTATTTGTTGGTATGATACGCATGACGGGGTTTAGAGAGAGGGAGTTGCGGAACGACCCGCGTCATATGTGAGATCTATATACACTAGTCTCAAGTATGAACATAAACCTTCCATAAATATCTGTATTACTTCATCCATGTGTTATGTTAGTTACATAATTAATACACACTCTCATTCCCCTCGTTAATGTTTTTACAAATTTTCCAAATTAAATAATCCACACACACATTCGGCAATTTCCGGCAAGTGTTCGGGTATTTCCGACTCAATTAAGGCAGCTCAGTTCACACAACCTATCGTGCAGCTAAGTTAAGGTTAATTCTACTACCGGTTAGAAAGATCAATGTTATAAATTTGGCACAGGGAAAATTTCTGCCACTTGAGCGCTGGTATCGCTAATGCACCCAACTGACCAATCACAGAGCTTTCCTGAATTTTAAGTTATGTTAAGTTGAAAATTTAAAACGCGAAATTGGTTTCTTTTCACTTTAAAACTAAATTGAATGGCTAATAAAATTTGGAAGTTTATTTAAATTTAATATTACTATGGTTTTGTATTTATTTGGTCACTTAGCGATTGACGCGAAACTAGTGGCAGATATTTTCCCTGAGCCAAGCTCTCCCATAAGAAAACGTATTTTCTTTCTAACCTGTAGTAAAATTAACTTTAGCTAAGTTTAACTAACCAGTGGCGATGCGTTATCTAATTTTAAAGGCAAGCTACTAATCATATTTGCGGCTACCAAGATTTTAGCGTTTTAAAACGACAAGAGGGGAGGAGGGGACCTTAAATCTCGGAATATTTTAACAGGAGAGAGTAATAATAAAACAGACTAAAAAGCATTTTCCTTGGCAAAAGCGTGGCAACCAGTTTGGCAGGAAATCGTACGTAACGTTGACGTGTTTGGTGGTGAGGGCAGAGGGGAGGGTGATAGCGAGAGACAACTACGCCTCTCGTAATGCCGGCTGCTGATGGTGGTGGCCGTGGATCTGCCGCCCGTGTGGCGTGCTCCCCCTGGATCCTCCACGTCGAGATGATGGTGGTTGAAAAGCTGAAAAGGCGGCTGGTTGAGGGGTCTAGCTCCCTAAAGACC
>PNEQ01021291.1:0-16593 GCA_003012365.1 Medauroidea extradentata
CGGCTGTCTTCACTCTTGAGGTCTTCTGTTCGACTCCCGTCGCGCACCTCCTCTTCGCCTGTCAGCCCGCCGCAGCAGTCCTCTTGTATCGCCAACACTGCTCCGCAGGTAGCCGCCTGCCGCCTCACAGTAGACTTTGACGTCACCAAGATGTCTTCACCAGTCTCTCTCCACAGGCGTAGCACCTTCCTCTAGCACTATCAATAGCGAATATTCATGTATGTTATACATGTTTGAATATAACATCGGTAGCAGCCTGATACACGAGGCCTCATGTAGCGTTCAAGCACATTTGACTAATGTTGATATTTCATGTGGAAGGTTCGCGTTGCATTTATAAACATTATCTTCTATGTGTCAAATAATCACTTTAATTGTAAAGTTATAGCAAGGTAGATACTAGCACACGCTGTCAGCTTATTTCTTTCAACCAATGAATCGCCGTGACATGATCCGGTGTAATACACGTCTGGACAAGCAAATTACATCACACAACTGATTAAATTCCTAGTCTTGAGACTAGCTATAATAAATGCCACACATATATGCTTACGTAGATAATGGTAGTTATACTATACACATTTTCGAATATTATTTGAAAAAACTACTTCTAATATAATGCATTTACATTTCACCCGACGTAAACAAAAAATACAACGCAAAATATAATATTTTTAAAAAAATTCTGTTTGAAGTATAACACGACTAGTAACAAAGCATTTATTGTCCCATTAATAATGACAAATCAACATAAAATTGTTTGCGATTTTACAGTCAAAATGCTGATGCAGCAGCCGTTTTCATTTAACTTCGCTAATAGGAAAGCAAGGAAACTTGTTAAGACTGTGAGAGATAAACGCACTTACTCTTTCTAAACTTTATTGCTTACTTACCTTCCCTCCGACATCTGCATTGCCTTTTTCTTAGTAGCTTGTCAGCTGCTAGTGGTTTTTATATATCTCTGGACCTACAACATATGTAACTGTTAGTTTAGTAGTACAGCACAGTTTAAGTGGAAAACAGCCGAGTATATTATATTTAGCAATGTTTATAGTATTCAAGTATGAAACTACCTTGCACGTCATATTTCAGTATAGTAAGTCGGACCACATTATTTTGTAATTGAAATGCTCCTTGCGTTAAGTGTTTGAAGTCAGTAACCTCGCGGTTTTATAAACTAGGGGAGCAACTTATACAGGAAGAGCAACTCTAACCCAAAATAATCTTGTTTTGACAGTGGGTATGTCTACATTCTCTACGCTCGCACTGCCTAAACGTTTTCAAAGAATCGAAATGAAATTTAAGAAGTTAGATGAAACATACATGTAAAAAGGTAATAATTTAATAAGAACAAATTGAAACAACACTTGCACAGTAGCTCTACTTAGTTTAAAAGTTGCGAAATGTTTGCAGGAGCAGCTCACGCTGATGACTTGGGCTACCTCTTTTACTTGGTCTACGTGTCCCTAGAGAAGAACTCCACAGAACTGACAGTTCTTCATAACATGACGACTATGTGGACGAATTTAGCTAAAACTGGGTGAGTATTATTAATTAATACCAGTCTAGAAAATTTTATTCATCCTTTAGCATTTTTATGTAGTTTGAAAACTCCATAGTAATAACTAATGTGTTATTATTCTAACATCTTACAAAATTTGATAAACAGTATCAGTGCTGATGATTATTACTGTTGTTAGTTCACTGATATCCTGTTATTGGAATTTAGTTTTAAAACTTGACAACGAATGATTGGAGATAGCATGGAACTATCACAGAGAATGTTTTCGTATTGTTAGAAAGATCCTAGACTGGTAATAGTTAAGTCAGTCTTCTCCTATGTGTTAATTTATTGGTTGTATTTGTCTATCTTTGTTTTCCCGACCGAAAATTCCAAAAGTACCACATGTAAACCTACCTAATGATCTTACCTATAGACGCGTTAGAAGTGAACTAGGAACTCATAATTATGCCTGTTATAAAGTTAACGAAACAATTAATTTTGTTAAACTATGCACAAGACATAATTGAAGAGTTTGCTTCAAAAAGGGCATGTAACGGTATCTGCATTTTTTGTGGAGGACAGTTAAAAATAACCGCCATACTTTTGTTAATAGGTAGCAAAATTTTTGTTTGGTTATTTTAATTCTCCGATTTGTAAGCACTGATTAACAAGATGTTTTCCAAATCTGTATGTGCCATTTAATGTTTATTTAAAGTGACATAACATTACAATATAATGAGAAGTGACTTGCTTTGTTTAGTCCTACTATTATATAATACTTTCTGAAAATCAGCTACGTTGTAATAAACCAATATTAACACATCCATGTATTCAATACTTTTAAACTTAATTTCTGAGATTCACCATTTTTTCTGTGTGCCTTTTTTTTTTTTTAAAGATAACCTTGTCTCAATTATGAGTTATTAGTTCACTTCTTAACCGTCTACTGAAAGGTAAGATCAATAACTATGTTTCCATTGTAGTACGTTTGGAATTTTTTGTCGTGAAACAAAAATAGGTAAAGAAAACCAATAAGTCATTGCATAAGAGGAGGCTAACTCTTAAGAGTGCGTGGTAGATAAATAAACGCTGAAAAAATCAATTGATTTCTACGCTTTTTTCGAAGCCAATATGAAAAAATACTCAATGATATTCCTAGATAATGGTATATGCCAACTTTATGAGTAAATATTTATCGAGAATTACTAATTCGTTACGCGTGATCTCTTGCGCCGCCAGAGATTGTGCCTCAGAAGTTCGTAACACTGGAAAATATTTAGTTTAAAACATTGGCTAAAACTATTGTCTAGGATTGCTATTGTTTAACTTTCGCAAATTGGCTTCAAGAAACGTACAGTTATAGATTAATACTTTTAGCGTAGAATTGTGTACCAAGTCCTCTTAAGGCAAAAGAAATCACACTGAACCGCGCGGTTTCATATAGACAGATAGAGAGACGGTAGCCGGTCCCTGTGTGAGTCGCACGACACTTTATAGCTGATGGCTACTGCGCTATGTTGTGACGCAATAAGCGGCGTCCAATCAGGGTAAAGCAGTTGTCTGTAGCAGAGCGTCTGTAAAGATTGCGATGTCCTGTGATGCTAGAAGACGAAGAAGAATACCTGCGTACTAGGCTCGCTCATATATCGAGCTCATTACCATAGTTAGTTGTCTTGTTTGAAAATTGCCGGCATATTGTGGGCATCGGGTAGTTGTTTGGATAGTGTGTTTTATTATTAAGTTAATTACTAATGGAAAATCAGGTGTTCAATATTTCAGATTTATAAACTATTGGCAGCATTTAATTTGTGATTCAATACGAAATTTCTTCCGTTAAAATGTGTAGTATCATGTAATATGCTTAACGCTGGCACATCTCTCATGCAAGTTTGGCTTGTCATAGACTATCTTATCTTAACACATCGCAGTATTGTGAAACCAGCTTAGAAGAATGAGACGAATTACTTGGCTTGTTGGTTCCCAAGAATTGACACCTGTCTCAACAAAACACTGACGAAAGTCATCAGCGAGCTATCTGTAGGCATAAATAACTCAGTTAACACCTGCTACTGTTGCGTAGGACTTATCTAATCAAAGTTGGCCATCCTACGTAAATAACCTTGGAGCAGCTATACCTATACAAACATTAGTGGACTGTCTATCTTATTTCAACACATTTCCTGAAGTAGACGCGCACGTTTATGATAAACTAAACTTTCACCATAAACCTAACTAAACTCTCTCTTGACTAAGTGGAGAAAAGTAATATAATCGACGGACACGCCAAATTCATTAAGTCCTTGTTCGTTGCTGGTTAAAATCTTACGTCTTCGCACAGAGTGAAAACCAATATATAAGCTAATACAATCTTACTCCAATATACTAGATTCAGATATAGGATGTTCATGATCAAATGAGCACTTTTGAAAAGCGTCTCGTAAAAATAATACTAAAAAAATAGATTTTCTTACATAATCGGACATTCGGTTTTTGAGTTTGGTGAAACCTTGTTTACTAGCTACACTACTGAGTGAAGTATCTCGCTGTTGAAGAGAAGCAAAACCCGATAAAATGAATATTAGTTACACTATTAACAAGTAGACGAAATGTACAGAAGTGTTGGTAAGTAAACAGTAACCAGTCATTCAAAGGTGCTCCCTTTATTTTACTGTTATCCTTGTTCTTATCTCACAAATATCTGTGCACATTTCAGGAATCCTAGCGAAGGACTGAACATACATTTGGATGCCCTGACATCTTCCAAGTAACCTTACCTGAACATTGACAATGAACTGAGCATACAGGACTTTGATGAACTGCATGCTGAGAGGCTAGCCTTGTGGGATAAAATATACGTGACCATCGATAACTAGACTTCACAAATATTTTAAGATTTATGTCATGTTTGTTTTTAAGTAATAAAAACTTATTACAACCTCACAACTGTTTAAAAAATGTGCAACACATAAAATGGAATGAAAATTAAATTTCTACAAAAAAAATTAAACTAATTTCATCCTTGTTTTCCAGCATTTTCTAATGCTGATATTAATAAGACTAATGATAATACGTCACATGTTTTAAAATTTCTTCAGTGGCATTGAAAAAAGTAAATCATTCATTGCTTTACTTTTGTGTCAAACTTATGTTAAAATTGTAGGCATTAGTCATGACGGCGTTACATAAACATAAAAGAAACTAACTGTATGTTCCGTTGCTCTTGCACTGCTTATCAAGTTGTACGCCAGAACCAAAAGTGCATTGCTTTTAAACACACAAAAAATTTTCTAAAACAAATCCGTTAGCTGTAATTTTCTCCATGCTTACCTTGTTGAGAGTCCGGATAAATCTGCAGGAGAGATGAAGTTATTCACAATGTAATCAAACTCGGTACACAGACAGTTCTTAGTTGAATTGTTGACTTTCGTATATTTGTTTGTTCATGATGTGTTCGTATTTTCAAAATTGAGGCCATTCGAAAATATTTTGATCACACGAGATATTCAAGGAATCAATTTTCAAAACAAAATGAATTCAGTACATGTTTAGATGGTGAGTTAACGTTTATTTTTGCTCATTCGCTATTGGTTTAAAAAATGGTTTAATTTTGAACATATTTTGATCATACACGATACATAAGCGACTGTTCTTCATAATGTCATTTAACTTAGTATACACAGCCTATCTAGTACTTGGTAATGTGACTTGACGTTTATATAGTTAGTTCTTGACGTGTTAATACTATCGAAATAGTTGCCTTTTGAACATTTGTTACTTGCACGAGATTTATGAATAACAGTTTTTTTATAATTTCATCTAACTTCTAACACACATATTTATTGGTATAGTGAAACGACTTTTGATTATTTTGTTCATGCCGTGTTATTACTATAAAAATATCTGCCATCTGAATATTTTTGATAACACAGTTTATTTTAGAAACCATTCTCAGAATTTCATAAAACTTTTTACATATATATAGCCCATAGTAAGATTAATTGGCTTTTGTGTACTTTGTATAAATTGTATTTATTATTTCAAAATGGCAGCTATAGAAACATTTTTTTATCACACGAGATATAAAAAAAAAATCCAGGATTGTATTAAACCAGGCATAGATAGGTTACATGTAGTACTAACTAATTCAAAATGTATTTAATGTGTTCATGCCATGTTTCTATTTATACAGTGGTGGCCATTAGAAAATATTTTGCTCACAGGAGAGACAAAGTTCAAAATGTTAAGTTCCTGAAGCAGCACTTAACAATATTCATCTGAATGTCACCTTCATAGTTCACACACACACACACACACACACACACACACACACACACACACACACACACACAAACACACACATATGTATATATACAGGGTGTTTCTTAAATAAGGGGGCAAACTCCGCATACGTGTTCCTCACGAAAAACTATGACGAAATCATATTTTGCACTTTTCACCTAAACGCAATGTTTAGGGAGCAATGGGCCTCTGAACATCGAATTTTAAAACAGTATTTTCCCAAAATATCGGAAACTAATTGACATAAAAATACAATATTTTCAGCATTGCTTAATGCTATTGGGATCTGCAAACCAACAGAAAATGCTGGTTGAAACCTTCCGCCCTTACGAAAATAGCAGGGGTGGCTACCCTCTAATTGCGTATAACATTTTTACCGTCCGGATTTTCGAACATCTAAAGATGGTTTATTGAGTAATGTTACCTGTCTAACAAAAAAGGTCCTCTTGTTGCAATAGTCTAGGACTCATAGTTTTCACTTTTCGACGTTTTTGTTTATTTTTATATTTTTATCAGATATTTATTTTCTTAGTTTAAACATAAATTGTGACTAAATCTTCCTCTTCGAAAATTGTTCTGGCTTTCATAGTTTTTGCGTAATGAGTGGTAAACCTCAAAATTGGCACTTTACGGTTTTATGTACGCCACTAAAACCAACTGACATACTAAACCAAAATAATTCACAGTGTATAACAATATTGTAGGCTATGATTTGACATATATAAAATAAAAATAAATAATTATTTTATTTAATAGAAAATGCTAAATTTTTATATGAAAATTTAAAAATTTTAACAATTTTTAAAGCCCAAGAATTTATTTATTTTTGGTTTTTATATATGTCAAATCATAGCCTACAATGTTGTTATACACTGTGAATTTTTTTGGTTTGGTATGTCAGTTGGTTTTAGTGGCTTACATAATACCGTAAAGTGCAAATTTTGACGTTTACGACTCATTACGCAAAAACTATGAGAGATACAAATATTTCCTGAGAGGAAGATTTAGTAACAATTTACGTTTAAACTAAGAAAATAAATATCTGGCACAAATATAAAATAAACAAAAAAACGTTGAAAACTGAGGCGAACTGCGCCCTTAATATAGTCCACTGTCACATGACATATTGAATAGATGTGACCATCTCATGTTACTGCATACAACTGCTTTGAGTCACCGTGATATTTTAAACATTGATTAGTGTTATGCATAAAGCCCACTTTTTTTGGTGAAAAGAATTCTGGAACAGTTTGTTTCAATGCCTCATGTGCAAATATGCAGCCCTGCTTCATGGTCAGTGATTGGCTGTTTATAACTCTCAGCGTCTAGGGTTCTACCAGCAAATCACAGACGTGTGGTGTCGCAGTAACCTTGTTCCTGTTGGCACAGTCAAGTAAGCCACGCCTACATTCTGGCAATAACCATGAAACAGACCTGCAGATGTTCACGTAAGGCATTGAAACACTGTTGCAGAATTCTTTTCACCAAAAATCACGGGCTCTAGTTATGCAAGATCTACTCAGTACGAAAAAACGTGTTAAAATTGTCTACCTAAATAAATTAAATAGGAATGACCATTAAGTTGATGACATCTTAGAATATGATCATTAAAATACGCAAGGTACTGATTATTTGTACCAATAACGCCTATTTTCTAATTGAACATACATACAGGGTAGTGGCGGCTCGTGGGTTGTTGCCAGGTGGGTCTGCAGATAGTCGGAACTGTACACTCTTGATGAACGCGCCGTAGACCAACGAGCATGAAATATTTGCCGGCTACTAGATGTGTTGTGCCCACTCAGTAGTAAGGGACACCTGCACATCAGCGTGTCAGTGGCTGTAGAGTCAACCAACGCACAAACCTGTACAGCTCTTAGCAACTGCAGCCCTACCTTGCAACAACCCACGTGCCGCCACTGATGCAGGGTACGAGGACCACGTTAACTGACCATAACAGGTTAACAATTGTCACTAGCACTGAAATGCATCGCCATTTTCTTGTAGGTTACTGGAAAAAATTCTATGGAGCTGGTATAGAAAACTGCTAAAGGATGAGTCCAGATTTCTAGAATGGTATCAATTAATAATACTTACCCAGTTTTAGCGAAATTCGCCCACATAGTCGTCAGATTATGAAGAACTGACATTTCTGTAGAGTTCCTCTCTATCGTCATGCCGTCTACGTAAAAGAGATAGCCCAATATATCAGCATGCGCTGCTCCTGCAAACATTTTACATTTCATTTAAATAAACACAATTACTATACAAATGTTCTTTTAGGTCTTTCTCCTAAAATTGTAACTTTTTATAAAGTTATTCAAACTTCTTTAGCTTCGTTGTTCTATTACCCTTCAGACATTTAAAGAGTTCTAGTTTAGTGAATGTAGACATTCCCACTGCCAAGATACACACACATATATAATTATTATGATCATCATCATTAATTAGCCTTTACTATGCTTTGATTAGATCCAAGCTAGAATATTGCTCTGTTATTTGGAATAGCATTACCATCACGGACTCGAATCGTATTGAGTCAGTACAATACAAAATATTTAAAACTATTTACATGAGATTCTCTCAACCGTCAATGCCTTTCAGTTATGTGGATATTCTTACTGATTTTAATACAACCACTTTACATGCTCGTAGGATAGTCAATGATGCTCTATTTTTTATTAACTCCTTTCTTTATTATTTTGATTGTCAAACTATTATAAACAATACAGGTTTAAAGGTTCCTAACCGTATTAGTAGAAACTTTAATCTTTTTTACGCATTGTCTAAAAATAAAAACTTAATTATCAGATGTATATTCAATTTTAATGATATTTGTAAATTTGATCCTTTTAAGGATATAAAAATTGTATTCTGGGACTTTAAATAAGGTTGATCAAGTTTGACTCAGCTCTGTCTGTCTTCTTTTTAAATGTTTTGCTGCATGTTGTCCGGTCAGTGTGTGTTGTAAGTGTCTAGTACTTTGTTTTGTATGTCTGTATTCATTTGTATGTCCTTTGTTAATTGTTTATTCTGTGTTTCTGTATTTGTTTTATGTATTTGTATATGTTAATTGTTTCGTGCCATCCTGTTATTGGTCGCAAGACTGTTGGATGGCACTTTAAACATAATAAATAAATAAATAAAATAAATAAATAAATAATCATTATCATCATCATCAACATTATCATCAACATCATCATCATCATCATCATTATTATTATTAGGGCCAGGATTTTGTCGCGATAAGATTTTTGCCTAATATTTTTTTATTTTTTGTTTCGGTTGGTCACGTGCACATCGGCAGCTGTGCTTAATGGTTATTGGCAGTGTGTCTTTGTTCAGACACGCTTCTCATGTGACAGCACGAAACAGAATAAGATTGTTGTGGCTCCGTACGTCTGTAATTTGCCAAGACAAGTGCGAGTAAAATCGTCCAATCATAGACGATGTAGGACAGCTGCATATGTGCACGTAATGCATTGAACCAAAATGTTGCAAAAATCTTTTCGCCATAAAATCATGACTCTAATTATTACTATTATTATTATAGGTTACACTTAAATGAAAGTTTTGAAAACATCTAACGCCTGACGAGATGGATATTGTTTTTTCATATAGTGGTGACCTTTGCTGGCAACTACACCCAGATTCTTGCATTTTTCATGTTTTCTCCAGTATGGTCACCCACCAATACACCGAACAGTTTTAATTTATTTCACCGTGCCAGAAGTCGAGAGAAAAAGTCTTACAGTATGTATACCGTATAACGTAAGGAAGTATATAACTGTGAAGTACCCCTGAAGGAGAGGGCCGCGGTGGGCGAGTAGTCAGACCTCTCGCCTCCCACCAAGACAATCCGGGTTCGATTCTCGGCGAGGTCGGTTCCCGACAACGCATATGAGAATCATGTACGATGCCACTGGTCGGAGAGCTTTCTCAGGGACCTCCTTTCATTCCGGTATCTCACAATTGTAAGGCCTCAGCTCATAAAATCCTTCACGGCAAGCAGATACTTACAACCGCCCAGACATACGTCTGCTTCCGGGTTGATACCAAGGCCCTCGGACCAGATACTGACAGTTTACAATAGGAGTTCAAGGGAAACATGATGAAGGTACTTAACAAAGGCTCTCAGTTATCTGGACACACAGTGGACTGAATTTATTATAACATTATTAAATAATCTCAATGATTTAAGACACTGGGGTGATTAACGGCGTTTTATAAACATGTTTAAGAGCGTTTCACTATAGGATATATTATTATTATTATTAATACCTCTAAAGGAATAACCATAGTGATTGTATTCCGACTTGCTGAGTCGGCCCACGTAACTGAACTGGTAGACGTACACAGGCCTGGGGCTGGTCTTCAGGTGAAGCCGGACGATCTTCGCACGCCGCTCACGAAGAATGAATCTGAACGAGCCTGCAAGAAGGACACGCTACATTCAGTGCACTTATACTGTGTGTTATATATGTTTAAGAGACAAATAATTAATTACTTTTGGTAATAACATCCTATACAACTAAGACAATTCTAAGACTTTTTAAGGTCTACAAGGAGTTGAAATAGCTGACGTTAAAGTAAGACTTTAAAACAACGAGCTGTTCAGAAACTCACCAGATTTATTTCGGTACGCGATTACTAGTGAAAAAACGGGGTGGACATATCTAGTAACTTCTGCCCTACCCTAGCTTATAAGGTCTGAAAAATAAACTTTTTAATATGTGTTTTCTGAAAAGATTGTAAGCCACTTTGAATTAACCTACGATTCCCTGTATAAACTTTTGTGTTATCAGTACAATACATCTATGTATAACTGGCGTTAAGACTTTCTACCTTCATGAAACAGGAGTGTCCAACCCTCCAATTGACTACAGTAGTTTTTAAATAAAAATTTGTTGAATTTTGATGTCTTGTTGAACATTTACAGCATACTTCCTAACACAGAACTAGTTTAAAGTACAGGACCTTTCATTTGTATTTTTATGTGGAAAATGTTTTCAACTGCAACTGTACAATGTCTGGTATGCAGGCGAATTGTTTACAGCCTCTGTGAAATCATTAACGTTGTTATATTGGCAACGAAATATATATTTGTAATACTACAGGTTTATGCATTCAGGTAGAAATGTCCACCAGTAATATCTGCGCAGAGAATATAATATGTATTGAAGGCTGGTGTACAGCAACCAACTGATAGTGAATATAGTTTCAATTACCATCCACAATACACTGTATGGCGGGTCGGATTCTATTGTCAGCAGGATCACTATCGTAATATGGGGCGAATAAGGACAAAATTAGAAAAAAATCCTAGCTTCGACCTTTACCTTAATTAAAAGTATGTTTCAATAAAACTAATCTTTGCAAACATTATTAACTTATCGATATAAGAAAATTTGCTTTTAAAAATAGTTTTCTAGAGCTTTCTATTTTAAAATTCTGCCCCTATTCACCCAATTTTACGGTACCGAGATTCACAAACGGAGACATGGTGGACGTTATCGTTGCCCAGAGGATTTTCTCAATTCACTTCCCCTTCCCCAATCTTTGCATTTTGCTATATAGTCATATCAATACATGTACACTATTTCTCAATGGTACAGATTTCAATAGTTGACGAAATGTCTCTACTCCACTCTTTCAATTCTTCTTGAACTTAACAGGAAGCAGGATGTTATAATATACTTCCTGCCTGCTTTACGCGAGGTATATAAGCTGAATGTAGTAACATACGTTCACCAGTCCCTCTATATCCTTGACGGATAGAGTATCATTTCCGAAGTACATGTTCTTGATCTCGGCAGCCAGACGCAGAGACTCAGGAGATCCCAGAGGCAGACCCAACTCTGGTGGTACAAACTGCTCCATGTTCTTGGCTAGTTCTGTCCACAAGCTGTCGTTGTGCAGGAAGTCTGTAAAATAGTTCTCCATAGTTGGCTAGACGTAGAGACAGGAACAATTAACATATTCACTGACCTGCAGGCTAGCCTCCAAGATGTACAATGAAGCAGATAGAAGCTACTCATTAGCTGCTCGCTGACACAGTAATACAACAAGACTTGGCCCAGAGGCATAGCTATTTCGTGGGGGATGGTAAGGGGTTCTAACCCCGACAAGCAAAAAAATTGTAAAAATAGTCACATTACAAGATTTAAAATATTTTGATCCGTGTAATATGAAATGTTCCGTCACGAAAAACTGCTAAAATTGCACTATTTTGCAACTTGAAATCGCGGGTGGACCCCCGAACCCCCAGCCTTAAAGGGGTGGCCGGAGTTCATTATATTATACTCATGTTAAACTCCTCCCCCCCCCCTTTTACACAAATTCTGGCTACGACATTGATTGGGCCTGCTTTTAATTGCTTCTGTATTATTGGCTCAGCACTCTCCAAGAGGTGTCAAATAAGTCAAGTGTCAGTGACGAAAGTAACATGAAATTACATATGTTTCAATTACAGTGGCGAAGCGTGGACGTGTTCCAAGGCAAGCAGTATGAGATCCGACGATACACTCTGTGCATGAGGTAGTCGTGTTGCTGAGACCTAGGTGTATTACTGAGAACTAGTTCCTTGTCTCTTACATGCTACTGGCTGAGGAGTTTACCTGCCTCTACCAGTTAAATGGTTCCACAGGCAACTGAGAGTTCTTTGTGCAGTCACTGCTATTCACAGCTTGCCCTAGAACACTTCACGCTTCGCTATTGTTCAATTATATATTGTGCCTGAATGAAAACGTGAATTTTTCAAGTCCCTAACTATACGCTGACGCAAAGGGTTTATTTTAACAGAAAATTAACAGGGGAAATCATATAATGTATACATGTTTCTTGTAAATAATTTGGTTTAATCATATACACATTTGAGTTCAAACACTTTGTTTGACTTAAATCATTAATTTTTCTTTTAAAGGAGTTCTTACTACTGCTGATGTGAAGACCTTTATAAAATAATGCCTTAAAGATCAGTGCCAATGTGCGAGAGAGATATATAGATAGAGGTAGAGAGCTAGAATTTAAGGTTCAATGATAGTAGTACAATGGTATCTCCTAAACAGCCAGATAGTGACTATTATTCATACATGTACAAACGCAACACGATAAAACTTTCAATAATCTGGACACACAGTTGACAGAATATGTTATTTTTTAAAGGTGATATGAGACAATGAGATGATTTAGGTCACTTTACTAACATGCTATGTACAGTCCTGTTCAGAATAAATGAGCGGCTGGAAAAGTTAAAGTCCACTTCGGGTATGATCGGCTGTTAAGCAAAGGTAACGCCTGAGTACCTAGGCAAACACGCAGCGCACGTAAGTGTCTCCAATCACGGTGAAGTTGGGGCTCGCGAAATACAGTCGCTCTTTTATTTGCTGTCCGTTCTAACCATAAAGCTGTGCGATCATAGCGAGGGCATTTGATTGGATATGTTGCGAAAAGCTTTGTGACTCCACTGTCGTCTAAGTAGGAAGAATTACATATATCACCCTGGCAAGTTGTCATTAATTTACACAGAAATAAGTAAAGTTCCGTAATTATTTTTATTGGTGTTTATATAGTTTTCATTGTCTCTTGAACAGCCAAATGAAAGTATTAAGAGGAACAGCCACAGCATTTGTTGGTAAGTCATACCAGCTTTTCTCTGGCATGATCTTGGGAAACCAGTGAATACCAGGCTGACCTCCGTGGCGCAATCGGGTGGCGCGCCGACTTGCAGTGAGAGGTTCAGGTTTCAAGTTCCGGGTGAGGCATGGGTGTAATTTAGTTTTGGTGGAATAGAAAAATTTATGTAACCGTCTCTATGAATCACTTTGCCAACGAGATGTAAACTCTATAATAATAAAAATAAATAAATTGAAAACCGAAATCAAGATGGCCAGACTTAGGATCGAACCCAAGTCCTCCCAAATGAGAGTTTAAACCATTATATCTGCGCCAGCTTTCTATAATATGTAATTATATTACATGGACTTATAATTTAATGGGCGATACGTAGCGATAAATATACAACTAAACATTGCCAACCAGTTATTTTGTCTTCCCTACGTACCGAGCTCAAGGTTGACACAGAGTGAGATGGAACAATACTAACACATTGAACTCGAATTTGGGAGGACCCGGGTTCGATACCCAGTCAAGGCATCCTGACATGGGGTTTTTCCATTGTTTCCCTTCTCACTCCAAATGCTGGGATTTTTTTAAAAACAAAAGCATCCCTTAGTCCCTTTCACGTAAGTTGTGTTGTTTGCCTTCTCTATTGACATCATTGTCGACGTACGACGTCAATTTCTGTGTGAATTAGTTACATAGATATTCATCCTAGGCTGGTCTCGTCTCAGAAAAATACAGAATGGACAAATAGCAATACGTATTAAAACCAAGTCTCACAATTGACTGACATAACAATAATTCGTCTACTAACAGTTAAAGGCTACCGTATGAATGTATGTAATCCGATCATAACATGAAATAGACAACGCAAAGTTTTGAAGTCTACGCTAGTTAAAAAAATTATGTCTTATATAAAAGAGCCGCTTATTTTCTCGAAAAAATTCCTGCAACAATTAGTTCCAATGACTGTGTGCACACTTGTACCAATGATTCTTGATCAATTATTATATGTTTTTATTCTCAGTGTTTTAGGAATCTACCCGCAAATCACAGGCGAATGGTATCGAATTAATGTTGTTTTGATTGGCACACAAAGAACGCTGTCAATAACCACGAATCGTAGCTGCTGCTGTTCACGTAAGCCAATGAAACTAAGTCGTGCAAAAACAATTCCGCGAAAACTGCCGGTAATACACATTAGACATGATTATTTTATGTTATTTTATTTACGTCGTAGGTTTTACATGGCGAAACTAAGGCGTACGCCTTTTCTTACATTTAACCAGGGTTATATTACATTATGAAGTTATAAATAACAATTAAAAAATATCAACAATAACAAACTCTTGAAATGTTCATTTACAAATGGAGCTAAGTCTGTTTTTAGGAAATATTGCTTTAGCAAAAAGACAATTTTGTGTAAAATAATTTAAAAGAAAGAAAAATCAATCACTTATATTCTAGTAACATATGATCTAGTATAAACATTTTAAAGAAAACAAACATTTTTAAATTATAACTTAGGTTCTATAATAAAATAACATGTTTGCTGTAAAATAAAGCTAATTATTACTAACATTTTAAAAATACGAGAAAACTTAATTTGGGAAACAAGAATTATCACATTAAGTCTGTTGCTTGAAAAAAAACTTTCTTTTTAAAATTGTTTTTGAATCCCAATGTAGACGTTATGGTTTTTATCTCTTCTGGGAGCTCATTCCACGCTTTGGATACAGATACACAAAATTACTTCGCGAAACTTTGCGATTTATAGGTCGGTGAAGATAACATTTTTGAATTTGCTCACCTAGTTTGACGATTGTATTTATTAACTATTATATGCAGAATAAAGCCGTTCTTACGGTTATCAGGAACCAAAAATCTTGAAAACTATCGATCCAGACACTTTGCGGAATGACTCGCCTTAAAGCTATATTCAATGCGTAGCATTATTATGACGTTTTGGAACAGAAGTGTGTTGCTACGTTCATAACGTCACTGTCAGGTCTTTCAAGGTCACACATGCTTTGATGTGTATTTTGTAAGAGACCGGAGAAATCTAACGTAGTATTGTCTGCATAGCCAAACAAGTGAACCTACATCCAGCGACATAGTTGTGCAACGTGCAAATACAGAAGCTGAAAGGGTGTGAACCCACTATTTATTTTTGCCGAAAATGTTGTATCAAATCCATATATTAGTTTGAATATTAGTTCGTATCGGTTATGTCCAGTTAAGCCTAACTTAAAATAAATCAGCCTGAATAGAACGAATTAAGCCACATTAAAGAGATTCAAAATTAAGTTTACAATATTTGGTGTCCTGAAGATTACGACGGACATCATACACATTATAAATTCATTTATATAAAAAACTACTTGAATTACGTTTAACAGGTAGCTCGAAAAATGTAGAAACACAAGTGTGCTTTGTGACGCAGTTTCAGAACCTGCATATCAGAATGTGCTGCAGATCTACTGATTACGTAAGAGCCAGGAATGTTCTGCTTTGTGGACCATTTGACAATTATATGCTTAACCAGGCCATTGAATCACAAGTCAGTGATATCTACAGGTATATGCGAGTCCCATTATCAACCAAGGTCATCTGAGTATTGGTATTCTCGAACACTTTACAGGGCGCAGTTACACTCTCTTACAAATTGGTTAGTCTCGAATGTGTTCTCACTGAATTCGAGACGAACTCGTTTCATCCATAGTAACGTTCCGCGTTGCTAATTTCGAACCTCATATATTCGTGGCTGTGCTATTTTTGGGTACTATGCTGTGCTCTTATTGGCTCGTTATATTTGCTAGCTAAACGATGGGAAAAGGCGGCGAGTAACTCAAAGTTAAACAAGAGGAAACGGACATCATAGGAAGATATATAAAAATGATACTATTGGTATTTCTAGATATTTTTATTTCCTAATGTCAGTGATATCTCTAAAATTGTATCATGCTGACCCAAATATATTGTTGCGTGCCATGTTCCTGGAGGCCAGTGGTCGGCGGCTGTTTCGTAACACCTTGAGGGCTGGCCGATGACTCAAAGCCCGGGTGGCTCATAGTGGGAAACCCGCCTAACCTACGTCATAGATACCTGTCCCAACTGCGTCTTAACCCTTCGAGGGTGGCGGACGTGACTACTAGCACATCCGAAACATG